>CM042248.1:43613065-43828065 GCA_023566225.1 Romanogobio albipinnatus
GTAATCTGTGACCCCTTTCTTCACTTCAAGTGTGGCAACCCAACTTAGAGAAAACGGCGCCGTTACAGAAGCCTTCGAGGAGGTCATAGAGCTTCCTGTGGCGAACAAACTGTCCCGTCAAGATGGAGATGGAGAGGAAGTGGAAAATGAGGAGGAGGAGACGAGGAAGGTTCCTCTGTTGGCTTTCAGAGAGAATGGCAGCACGCATAACGTGAGTGGACTGGAGGAAAACCCGGCACAGAGTTCAGGTCAGTCAGTCTGGACGCTACACTGATTTTATTTGACCTTTTTCTGGATTTGGGGTGACAAATTTGTTTTTGTTTTTATCTTTTCCCATTATAGATGTATGAACATTTATAATTGTGGAAGTGCAACATGCAACACAGGAAATAGAGTCAGAGGGAGACCCCTCACTGTACTTCCCTTCATCTGACACTTAGACACCTAGAATGGCAAAGAGAAATTACGAAAACAAAACTCTTGGCTTCTCCTTCCTGTAATCAGCTCCGGTCTCCCCAAACTGAAGTGGTACGCTCCAGGAACCACATCTTCCGTCATTTGGGGAGTCGTGGTGACTGTGAAGGCACATTTAGAACTTGAAGAAACGTGTCGTCGCTGTCTTGGAAGTGCTAACCATAAGGAATGTGTGACGAGAGAATGATGTTTGTTGTGTCTGCGTTAGATTTATGGCAAAACCTTGTAGTTTTGCTCTCGTTATGCCAGCAATTGAGTGGCTGAACTCTCTGCTTAGTTTTATAATTAACGTTCAAATGAAGAGAACGTATTTTCTGCCCTCTTTGTAAAGCTTGAACAGATTTTTGCCTCTTGAATAACGTCTCATTCCACTCCAATGTACGCAGTCCGAGCGAAGCAATGCTTTTCATCCTTGATTTTTTTTTTCTTCCTAATATGGTTGAGTGATTTGAATCTCATGCAACTTATCAGGAACATATCCGTGATATGTTTAACTCAAAATTAAAGAAAAAAAAGTAAAAATTTTCGTATTTACATTAAAATCAAGCACATCCTCACAATTCCTCATTATAGTAATAATGCAAAAAAAATATGTAAATTGTGAAGTATTTATATATCATTGTAACTGTTCTACTGCCTTTAATTAATGCTGATTTAAATAAAACATGTATTACTTTTCCCCTCATTAGATTTTAGGTTGAATTGTGACCTGGCTGTGTTTTTGTGAGATTCACCCAGCTGATGGTTTGCTAGCCACGTTGTTTTTTTTGCATTAATCGCAGACGCCCGAAAGCAACTTGTAAAATAGAGACTTGAGCGGTAACGTCCATTTAATCGGTAGAATACGGTGGCCCAGTAGTGCACAACACAACGCAATATAAAAAGTAAACATAAGTTTACACAAAGTAATCAAGCCACATCACAACGAAATCAAGCCACAACACAAATAAATCAAGCCACAACACAACGAAATCAAGCCACAACACAAATAAATCAAGCCACAACACAAATAAATCAAGTCACAACACAAATAAATCAAGCCACAACACAAATAAATCAAGCCACAACATAACAAAATCAAGCAACAACACAAATAAATCAAGCCACAACACAACGAAATCAAGCCACAACATAACGAAATCAAGCCACAACACAACAAAATCAAGCAACAACACAAATAAATCAAGCCACAACACAACGAAATCAAGCCACAACATAACGAAATCTAGCCACAACACAACAAAATCAAGCAACAACACAAATAAATCAAGTCACAACACAACAAAATCAAGCCATAACACAAAATCAAGCAACAACACAAATAAATCAAGCCACAACACAACGAAAAAGCCACTACACAAATAAATCAAGCCACAACACAAATAAATCAAGCAACAACACAAATAAATCAAGCCACAACACAAATAAATCAAGCAACAACACAAATAAATCAAGCCACAACACAAATAAATCAAGCAACAACACAAATAAATCAAGCCACAACACAACGAAATCAAGCCACAACACAACGAAATCAAGCCACAACACAAATAAATGAAGCCACAACACAACAGAATAAATCCACGACACAAATAAATCAAGCCACAACACAACGAAAAAGCCACTACACAAATAAATCAAGCCACAACACAAATAAATCAAGCAACAACACAAATAAATCAAGCCACAACACAAATAAATCAAGCCACAACACAACGAAATCAAGCCACAACACAACGAAATCAAGCCACAACACAAATAAATGAAGCCACAACACAACAGAATAAATCCACGACACAAATAAATGAAGCCACAACACAACGAAAAATACAACACAACGAAAAAGCCACAACACAACGAAATCAAGCCACAAAAAAAGTGGCCTGATTTCTTTGTGGTGTGGCTTGATTCCGGTGTTGTTGTATGGCTTTATTTATTTGTGTTGTGGCTTGATTTCATGTTGTGAACGTATGTATGCTTTTTAAATTTCGTTGTGTTGTACACTACTGGGCCACCGTAGTGGAACTCATATAAGCTTATCGTTTGAAGTCAAGTCGAATTTAATCACAATGTAATTAATAAGCAGAATCTCTTTAAATCTGAAATGCTGCTACCTATGTCTTTCCTCTGCCTTATCAGATGAAGTGAAGTTTTGGAGGATTTGTTTGTATAGATGTTGTTAAAGGGCTGAGTTAGTTTTTTCTCTTTTTATCAATAGGCTCGTGACACATGCCGTCGGTACAGCCCTGTAAGTGCTGCTGCATCATGTAGCTGTTTCCATCCCGGCCCTATGAGGTGTAAACAATCAATATGTCATAGGCCTCATGGAAAACCAAGTATCCTATATAGGACATATTATGAAGCGATTTCTCTTGTAAACAACAAAAGACGGTCTCTGTTTTTGTTGTTATCAGTGGATGGTCAGTGGAAACAAAAACCAGGGATCAATTAAATATTATGAAACTGTAAACCTTGATATGCAAGCGCTAAAAAAGTATGGATAAATGTTGCACAAAATCTGTTCACAGAATGGGTTAAAGCAAGCACAACTTGTTTACTGAGACGTCAGGGACAGACTTGTATAAAGAGCACTTCCCATAATGCACCCATGTGCCCTTGACCTAACCAACAGCACTGAGTACCACTTTAAAAAACCGAAGCGGTTTCTCCCAACCAAGTCGATCTACATGCATGTACAAATGATGAAAATCAATAAAACTTTTTATCTGGAAATGACTGCTGTGTTCCTAATGTGTATGTTACAAATTAAATTGTCATGGTAAATTAGAATCTGTATGAATCTGACATTTAGCTGGCCTAGATTAAACTTTCGCATGTGGAACGATGTGGCGTTTATTAGATCATCCACCAGTTTTTCATGTGATCTCGATGAGGTTTACATGTTAAGATAAACATGTTTTTCTGTGTTTTTTTCCCCCCCAAGCGGGCATATGGAAATTTTCGGTGGTTATCAAATAACATGCCGCAGATGACGTCGATCGAGCTTTTATTCAATGTGGAATATTTCATTAAGCTCATGTATGGTATTCATTTATGCCTTTATCTTTTGAGATTATTATGGAGAATTATGTTCAAAAGTTTAGGCTTGGTACGATTTTTTAAATGTTTTTGAAAGAAGTCTCTTCTGCTCATCACGACTGCATTTATTTAATCAAAAATACAGTAAAATTGTGAAATATTATTACATTTTAAAATAAGTGTTTGCTATTTTAATATATTTAAGAATTTAATTTATTCCTGTGATTCAAAGCTGAATTTTCTGGATCATAATATCTTCAGTGTCACATGATCCTTCACAAATCATTCGGTAACACGTTATTTCGATGGCCCACTTTAGACTTTCTTCTAACTATAAGTAACTTTGCAAGTACATGTCGACTACCAGTTTATTTATTACACAAAAACTACCCCAACACCGGGTTCTTATGTCTGACCCAGGATCTGTGTTGCACAAAAACTACCCCAACACTGGGTTCTTATGTCTGACCCAGGATCTGCGTTACACAAAAACTACCCAAACACTGGGTTGTTACGTCTGACCCAGGATCTGTGTTACACAAAAACTACCCCAACACTGGGTTCTTATGTCTGACCCAGGATCTGCGTTACACAAAAACTACCCAAACACTGGGTTGATACGTCTGACCCAGGATCTGTGTTACACAAAAACTACCCCAACACTGGGTTCTTATATCTGACCCAGGATCTGTGTTACACAAAAACTACCCCAACACTGGGTTCTTATGTCTGACCCAGGATCTGTGTTACACAAAAACTACCCAAACACTGGGTTGATACGTCTGACCCAGGATCTGTGTTACACAAAAACTACCCAAACACTGGGTTGTTACATCTGACCCAGGATCTGTGTTACACAAAAACTACCCCAACACTGGGTTCTTATGTATTTGAATTATGTCTGACCCAGGATCTGTGTTACGCAAAAACTACCCCAACACTGGGTTGTTACGTGACCCAGGATCTGTGTTACACAAAAACTACCCAAACACTGGGTTCTTATGTCTAACCCAGGATCTGTGTTACACAAAAACTACCCAAACACTGGGTTCTTATGTCTGACCCAGGATCTGTGTTACACAAAAACTACCCAAACACTGGGTTCTTATGTCTGACCCAGGATCTGTGTTACACAAAAACTACCCCAACACTGGGTTCTTATGTCTGACCCAGGATAGTTCACCCTAAAACATTGTCATCATGTATTGTTGTTAAAAACCTGTATGAGTTTCTTCTGCTGAGCTCAAAAGAAGATATTTTGAAGAATGTCGGTAAGCAAACCGTTGATGGACCCCATTGGCTGGCAAAGTAATTTTTCTCCATACAATGGAAGTCATTGATGTTTATTAACTGTTTGGTTACACATATTCTTATGGAACAACTTGAGGGTGAGTAAATAATGACAGAATTTTCATTTTTGGGTGAAATAATATCTGCTAACACTTTATTTTTTATTGTCGTGGAACAGACATTCTACTGACTCCAAGTAACTTTGGATTAAAACTGGGTTGTAAAAACACTGGGTTTATACATCTGACCCAGGATCTGTGTTACACAAAAACTACCCAAACACTGGGTTGTTACATCTGACCCAGGATCTGTGTTACACAAAAACTACCCAAACACTGGGTTGTTACGTCTGACCCAGGATCTGTGTTACACAAAAACTACCCAAACACTGGGTTTATACATCTGACCCAGGATCTGTGTTACACAAAAACTACCCAAACACTGGGTTTATACATCTGACCCAGGATCTGTGTTACACAAAAACTACCCAAACACTGGGTTGTTACGTCTGACCCAGGATCTGTGTTACACAAAAACTACCCAAACACTGGGTTGTTACGTCTGACCCAGGATCTGTGTTACACAAAAACTACCCAAACACTGGGTTGTTACGTCTGACCCAGGATCTGTGTTGCACAAAAACTACCCAAACACTGGGTTGTTTTTACGAAACTACCCAAACACTTGGTTGTTACGTCTGACCCAGGATCTGTGTTGCACAAAAACTACCCAAACACTGGGTTCTTATGTCTGACCCAGGATCTGTCACACAAAAACTACCCAAACACTGGGTTGTTACGTCTGACCCAGGATCTGTTACACAAAAACTACCCAAACACTGGGTTGTTACGTCTGACCCAGGATCTGTTACACAAAAACTACCCAAACACTGGGTTGTTACGTCTGACCCAGGATCTGTGTTGCACAAAAACTACCCAAACACTGGGTTCTTATGTCTGACCCAGGATCTGTCACACAAAAACTACCCAAACACTGGGTTCTTATGTCTGACCCAGGATCTGTGTTACACAAAAACTACCCAAACACTGGATTGTTTTTACGAAACTACCCAAACACTTGGTTGTTACGTCTGACCCAGGATCTGTGTTGCACAAAAACTACCCAAACACTGGGTTCTTATGTCTGACCCAGGATCTGTGTTACACAAAAACTACCCAAACACTGGGTTGTTACGTCTGACCCAGGATCTGTCACACAAAAACTACCCAAACACTGGGTTGTTACGTCTGACCCAGGATCTGTGTTACACAAAAACTACCCAAACACTGGGTTCTTATGTCTGACCCAGGATCTGTCACACAAAAACTACCCAAACATTGGGTTGTTACGTCTGACCCAGGATCTGTGTTACACAAAAACTACCCAAACACTGGGTTGTTACGTCTGACCCAGGATCTGTGTTGCACAAAAACTACCCAAACACTGGGTTCTTATGTCTGACCCAGGATCTGTCACACAAAAACTACCCAAACACTGGGTTCTTATGTCTGACCCAGGATCTGTGTTACACAAAAACTACCCAAACACTGGATTGTTTTTACGAAACTACCCAAACACTTGGTTGTTACGTCTGACCCAGGATCTGTGTTGCACAAAAACTACCCAAACACTGGGTTGTTACGTCTGACCCAGGATCTGTGTTAAACAAAAACTACCCAAACACTGGGTTCTTATGTCTGACCCAGGATCTGTGTTACACAAAAACTACCCAAACACTGGGTTGTTACGTCTGACCCAGGATCTGTGTTGCACAAAAACTACCCAAACACTGGGTTGTTACGTCTGACCCAGGATCTGTGTTGCACAAAAACTACCCAAACACTGGGTTGTTACGTCTGACCCAGGATCTGTGTTACACAAAAACTACCCAAACACTGGGTTGTTTTTACGAAACTACCCAAACACTTGGTTGTTACGTCTGACCCAGGATCTGTCACACAAAAACTACCCAAACACTGGGTTCTTATGTCTGACCCAGGATCTGTGTTACACAAAAACTACCCAAACACTGGGTTGTTACGTCTGAACCAGAATCTGTGTTACAAAAAACTACCCAAACACTGGGTTGTTTCATCTGACCCAGGATCTGTTACACAAGAACTACCCAAACACTGGGTTGTTACATCTGACCCAGGATCTGTGTTACACAAAAACTACCCAAACATTGGGTTCGTATGTCTGACCCTGGATCTGTGTTACACAAAAACTACCCAAACATTGGGTTCGTATGTCTGACCCAGGATCTGTGTTACACAAAAACTACCCAAACACTGGGTTCTTATGTCTGACCCAGGATCTGGTTTACACAAAAACTACCCAAACACTGGGTTCTTATGTCTGACCCAGGATCTGTGTTGCACAAAAACTACCCCAACATTGGGTTGTTACGTCTGACCCAGGATCTGGTTTATACAAAAACTACCCCAACATTGGGTTGTTACGTCTGACCCAGGATCTGGTTTATACAAAAACTACCCTAAAATAACCCCAAAAATGACCCAAAAGGCTCAACCCAGGATTTGGGTAGTAAAAATAACCCACTTTTTTAGAGTACACGTCAACATATTCTACTAACCTGAACCCTAACACCTAGCATTAACCCTAACCTAACAATCCTAATGAGAGTTAGTTGACATGTCGTTGCAAAGTTACTTAGTCAGTAGAATGTCTAAAGTGGACCATCGAAATAAAGTGTAACCTCATTTTAATATGCTTAAGAAATGTAGAAAACGGCTGATTAATATTTTTGTGGATATTTTTGCAGGATTCTTTGAGTTAAAAGTTCAAAAGAACAGTATTTGTTTGAAACCGAAATCTTTTGTAACTCTATAAATGTCTCTTACTGTCTCTTTTGAGGGGTTTAATGCATCCTTGATGAGTAAAAGTATTAATTTCCTTGAACTTTTGAAACTTTTGAACTGTAGTGCATGATGTAATGTACATTGTACATTGAGTTCTTGCTTTTTAACAAACACACCATAAACAGAAAAGGAGTAAGACATTCTTTTCAGGGTTCAGCTTTATTTTGGACACATTTTCTTCAGTATCATCCGTAAATGTTTCTGGAATTTCTCTCCAATTAGAGCATAAAGCACTGGATTTAAGCAGCAGTGTGAAAAAGCCAACAGTCGGCAAGCTTAAAATGCATAATCAAGACGAATGGATACCTTACAGTCTGTGAATGGAGATAAACTATAATCCTGCAAAATTCTCAAGAGCACAACAATGTTGTATGGAGCCCAACCGACGAAGAACACCAGGCCGATGCAGAATATTAGCTTGATGGTCTTGTTTCGCAGCTTTGTTCGGGACCGCTTGATTGTCAGAAACATTCTGACCTGGCAAAATCCCATGATGGAAAATGCAATCAGGAAAAAAATGCTTTGTGAATAAACAGCCACATGTTTTGCACTAATACTGTCAAATTCACAGTAAAGATTATTATCATGTTGCCAGACGATGCTACGGAGAGAGATTGACAGAGCAGCCGCTCCACTCAGGATCCAAATGACGAAGGGAGCGACTGAAAAGCCTCTGCCTTTCTCCCAGTCAGACAGAGGATGAACCACTGCCATGTAACGCTGAATGGTCATGAGAGTTAAGAACAACACGCTGCTGTAAAAGCCAACATAGAAGAAGAACTTCACCGCTTTACAGCCGCTATCTCCAAACGTCCAACCCCAGATGTAGTACGAGGCCCAGAACGGAAGTCCAAACGTGAACAGCAGATCTGACAGAGCTAAATTGAGGATCAGGATGTTTATCAGGCATCTAAACTTCTCGTACAGCACCAGGATGACCAGAACCAGCAGGTTACCGATGCAACTAAACACAACCAGAAGAGTGAAAAACAGTGGAATAACAATGGATCCGACTTTCACCACCTCCTCTTTGCGACATAGTTGGTCTTCTGGTGTATCATACTCGGGAGTTGTATAGTCGGCAGTCATGATGTTCTCTACATGATAATATTAATTGTGTTAGAATTCATTCATTGTATTTATTAAAACATACAAGATATAATAAAGAATAATTAAGTCTTACCTTAATTTTGTCAGTCCTCTTAGTACTAATCAAATCACCTGGCTAATTGGACAGGGATATGATGAAAGGGAGGGTTAAAGTTGTGACAACCTCAACTCAACCATTCCTCTTTCTCTCACAAACATGAAATGAAAGTATCGCTTTCACAATGAAAGCTATTGTTTTTTTTAAGTGTTGCGGCAATTATATAGTAACACATTTTGAGGTAGTTGCCAGTTAATGGGCATTTCAAAACTGTTGGTTTATTGTAGTGTTCGTATTAATTTGATTTCCATGTTAAGAAGTGAAGCAGATTAATTCAAGTCTGCATAGTTCTAGCTTTTGTTTCAGGTTTGAAATCATCAGCAGTGAAATTACATGATCAATGTCAGTAAATAGATGAAAAAATGCTTGATAACTGCTTTTTTGTGCATGTTTTTCAAATCTATATCGAAGATATAATAGATATAGATATGATTATAGAAGAAAATGTATAAATACATTTTAGATAAACCTATAAAAATAAATAAATAACTGCAGAAAGGCCACACTGCAGACAGAGATTTGCATTTCACATGTCGGCAAATCTAATGCACCAAAAAACTATCAAAAAATTGATTTACAGAATTAAATTAGAACATCATATACCTTTATAATAAAAAGAAAAAACTAAATAAGTCAAAATAAAATGCCTAAAGTGCAGAGGAACATATATTCAAAACCACAAATTGTTAAATTAGAAAGCACTTTTATTTTATTAAATAAATTATTAAAATAATGAAAGTATAGCCAGAATTGTTAACTTTGTCGTTTTAACTGCAGAGACCACAATAAATGCTAAACTGGAGTGGCAGTCTTTTTTGCTAAACATGTCCACAGCATCCAAAAATCAAATTAGAACCAGCTGTAATGTTTTGAAATCACTTGTACCCTACCGGATCAGGAAAAAAAATCTAGTCTTTCATTCTGCCTAGTCTTTTCAAATTGCTAAAGTTTGTTTATTAAGCGTGCTGGGCAACCACCCAGTAGAGCATTACAATAATCTAGCCTTGAGGTCATGAACGCATGAACTAACTGTTCAATATTTGTCAATATATACAAGCCCATATGTTAACTGTAGAATAGGGGTGTAACGGTACACAAAACTGACGGTTCGGTACGGGTTCGGTACAGCAGTTTTACAAAATGGCTTTTTATTTATTTTTATTGTTTTACTGGAAAAAAATAAGTATCTGTCCTTAAATGAATTAAATTATAACTAAAAGTTTATTGAAGATATTGCTGTAAACTATATGGGGAGCCCTTACTTGCACATTAATATTAAAGGTTAACAACAGAACCAAAACTATTAGCCTAAATTCAGTTGCTATTTATTTTTAGGTATAATAATCAACACTCAAATTACACAGCATGCAAACATGTAAACTTCACATAAGGCAGTTTTTGCAATAACTTCTAAATCTAATTATAAAATAGTTTTTTATCCAATTCGTTGTTGAAATCGTCCGGTTTCACAGTGAAGTCTGGTCCTCTTCTCATGGAGAACATGAGCTGCTGCACTGCTCTCGCTGTCAGTGCTTGTGCATGGAGCAGACGTGGGTGTTTCTCAGATATACTGAAATGCGTACACACCGCAGACATGTTGCTTCAGACAAGCACGTGCAGGTCGCGGTTTCTGTTTGCGTCATCACAACTTTTCGGCCGTGTTGTTTCGGTGATAAAAGTCTTTCAGCCGAAAATATACTTTTGGGCCATTTTCGGCCGAAAATTTTCGGTGGCCGAATATTCGGTGCATCCCTAGTTGAGAGTTAGTTGCATGTAATTATGCATAATTTAAAGTTATTACGATAGTAACTACATGTAACATATATAATAATGACACCGCAAAATAAAGTGTTACCATTCATTTAAAAAGTTGTTTTTATGAAGGTGATTATGGCTGCAGGGTTATCATGTAGAGTGTATAGGCTACACTCTTTTGTTGTTAACCTCTTTAAAAGTAAATGCAGAAAAATCTTTGTTTGGTATCTCAAATCTTCCATTATCCTGAAGCGATTTAGTTTCACTAACTGTTCACTTTGACAACATATTTTGACGTCTGAGTGAAAGGCATAAGGGGATGATAAAAGAACGAGTTTTTGCTCTTAAAAACACGAGACGCGGCGCTGATGAATGGAAAAGGTGGCTGGGTTTAGACTGCATCACGTCGATGATGCTGTGCTTCCTTCCACTGACCACGTAGACCACTTTGTCAAGTGAAAGAAAAAAGTGAAGACTTTCCAGTCATAACTATTTGCACATTTCGCTGCACAATAACAAAACTGTGTAATCTGCGTTTTTCAAAGACAGTTCTCATGTGGTTTCTTTTACAGTAAATTTAGGTGGGAGTGTTTTGAGAAAATCACAAACACTTTATTCACAGCATATTTTCCTTTCGGGCTGCATGAACTCAAAACATGCTTTTACTCAAAGATAGCATTCAAGGATTTTGTTTAATGTTTCATACCAATGATGATTTGATCCAATCTGCCCCCAGATTCATCAATCTTTCTTATGACTCATGTATTTATCTCGCCAAGTCGAACAAAGCAGATTGCTCATAGACTTAAATCTTTATAAGACCCTCCTTGGAATTGCTCGTAAATTATTACAGAACCTTGCATCTACAAAAACTAAAAAGGCTGGGTTCAAGCAACAGTGTGTAAAAGCTAACATTCGGCAAGCATAATATGCATAATCGAGGCTAATGCTCACTGTACAGTCTGTGAATGGCTTGATATTCTGATCGGTCAAAGATTTTAAGAACATAACAATGTTATATGGAGCCCAACCAACAAAAAACACCAGCACAATAACAAATGTTAGTCTAACAGTCTTGTGTCTCTTATTGGTCCTAGATTTTGTTATTTCCTGAAGCATTCTGCCATAGCAAAATCCCATTATTAGAAATGCAATGAAGAAAAAAGCATTTTGAAAATAAGCAAAGCCAGATTTCATTTCAACAGTGCTATATTCACAGTATATATTGTTCAAATGTTGTATAACTTTGCTATTAAATGAACCGATCAATGAAACCGTTCCGCTCAGGATCCAAACGACAACAGGAGCGACTGAAAAGCCTCTGCATTTCTCCCAGTCAGACAGAGGATGAACCACTGCCATGTAACGCTGAATGGTCATGAGAGTTAAGAACAACACGCTGCTGTAAAAGCCAACATAGAAGAAGAACTTCACCGCTTTACAGCCGCTATCTCCAAACGTCCAACCCCAGATGTAGTACGAGGCCCAGAATGGAAGTCCGAAAGTAAACAGTAGATTTGACAGAGCTAAATTGAGGATGAACACGTTGATCAGGGATTTGAGATTCTCATAAAGTGCCAGGATGACCAGAACAAGGATGTTCCCAATGCAGCTTAACACAACAACTAATGAGAAAAAGACTGGAATAATTATGGATCCAACTTTCACCACCTCTTCTTTACGACACAACTCGTCTATATAGTCATCGGCATAGTAGTCTGAGTCCATTGTTTCATTGTCGGTCATGTTGTTCTGCAACATCACAAACTGATCAGATCCAATTTGTCCAGGTTCAATTCTTTGCTCCATGTATACTAAAAAAAACTAAAAAAAAAAAAATTTTTACTCAGAAATTGCTTGTAAATTTCAGAAATAATTACAAAGTTACACATTAAATAAAACATTTGAAATAGAAAGACTGAAATTGTTTAACATTGCAATAATATTTCATTTACAACTTTAGAGAATGTCTATGAAGAGACATTAATACAACAATCTGCCTTTTCATTTGGGGAAAAATAGAAGTTATACCTGTCATATGCAAACAGCTTACCTGAATTCTTGATGATATGGACCTTGTAGAGCACAATAATGATCAAAACAGCTCATTAAAAAACTGCTGCACATCACAATCTCTAGTATAACATTAACTGGAATTTCATGAACTTTGTACACCCATGGTCACATGAAGCAGTTGCGCTTTTTTTCATCATTGTGATGTTACGTGTTCCTTAGATCAACTAGTTAAAATAACAGAAAGTTAAAAGAATGCATCTAATCACTGTATTAAAAAGAGCAGCATGATTGTTCTGGGAGTGATTTGTGAGTGTTGATGACATGCATCCTCTCTCAAACCTCAGCCTCTAGATCTTTTCATCTCACGTACACAGAGGAAGCTGAAGTGGCTTTGTGATCTTTACAACTGAAGTAACTGTTCCACTTAACCCATTTGCAATGGCAGACAAGACATAATATATAATACACTCTAAAAGGTTAAATGGAACCTTAAAGGGTTCTGTGAGGCTCTTAAAACCTTTTAGGAGTTCCCATCATGGGTTCATTTTATGGATTTAGTTTTGATTGTTTTGTTTTTTTAAACCGCTCATAAACATACTTTAAAGTACTATGATATCTTTTATGATGTTTTTCTTTATG
Organism: Romanogobio albipinnatus; assembly: GCA_023566225.1. Taxonomy (NCBI): domain Eukaryota; kingdom Metazoa; phylum Chordata; class Actinopteri; order Cypriniformes; family Gobionidae; genus Romanogobio; species Romanogobio albipinnatus. The sequence goes on from CM042248.1 coordinate 43,626,368, forward strand.
TGGCCTCGGTTCATTGGGGTTCTAAATATTTCTAAAGAACCCTTTATGCCAAAAAGGTTCTATATAACTAGAAATGTCTTAAATGAAATGTCTTAAAATACTTTCATGTTTAATAGGTTATTTTTTTATTTATTTTTCTCTTGTGATTTAAAGTATTTACAAACTGGTTGAATTATAAAATTTAATTAAAATTAAAAATGAATTAAAGCTGCGAGCAGCGATGACGGGCCCGTCAACCCCGGTGGCAATATGCATTTAAACAGAAGAGTATTTTAAAATCGCTCGAATATGCCACATTTACCGCAGCAGCTGGTGCCATACCCATGATGTCATTTAAATATAGATACATTTTAATGTCATAGGATATAATAGATCACTTTCAAATATGTGCAAAGTTATCTTTTGCTGCTCAAAATTCTGTAAGTCCAGAAGGCCAGTATTTAATTCAAGGTATCGTATAGTGTTTTTTTAACTTATTCACACTAAAGTGATACTTATTTGTGATCGCCTATGATATGAAAGGGGTAATAAATTATCATCATCAAGAGAGAAAATCTCTGATGTGTGTGTCTCAAGCAATTCAAGCATGCTAAGAGTCTCCAAAACACCCAAAAAAGATGATTAAACTTTGAGACGTTGTCATGGCAACAGTATTTAAAATATCAGGAATCCATTCATATGTCTCTATCTGCCATGTTTTGACATTCTACTGATGAAGTTTGAAGTAAATTAGGTGAAAAGACGGTGATTCAAAGCATTTTTGAAAGTGAAACACTTCCTGCTGCCAGTTGGTGGCGCTATAACTGACTGAATATTGGCATGTAGATGTCTTCAGGCCAGGACTCATGTGAAGTTTGGGGCAGATCGGACATTGTATGCCCGAGTTACAACAACTTCCTGTGTCATGGCGAAACATCAAAATTTGTGAGGCCGCCACGGACACGCCCTTCAGAGAAAACTCAAGATCTTCACAATTTAACATCGCAAAGGCCTTTAGATTTAGGCGGAATTTGTTAAAGTACAACATCTGACAATGGCAAAAACTGCACCAATTTAGCAAAGAAAATTCAAAATATCTCATTTCCTGTTGCTTTTTCAGATTTGGCGCCTGGGGACTTTTTAGTAGTTATCGGGCTGTTGAATGCGTCTATCGAATTTTCATACTCATACATGAAACATAGTGTGAATGACGCTTAATTGAAATTTTGTAGGTGGTGCTATCGAACCATTTTGCCATACCTAATTCTGAAACCCATATCAGATTTTCACCACTTCTGATGCATGTGCAAAGTTTCATTAGTTTTCGAGCGTGTTTAGGCCCTCAAAAATGCAATTCACTTAGGAGAAGAAGAATGATGGGCTGAGCAATTACAATAGGGTCCTCACACCTTGAGCCCTAAATATCTGATTTCCTGTTGTTTTCGGAGCTAATGACTGTAAATTAGAATGTTGTCCAGCTCAAAGAGAACTATATATTTATCGAGTTTGGTGACTGTAGGTAAAACTAACCCCCCACCCCCCCATTTTTGTAAAAAGATTGCGCTACTGAGCCCCTCCACCACGCCAGTCCCATATCTACTGGACAACATGTCTGAAGTGTGTGTGGAGTTTCATGTAATTTGAAGCATTATAAGAGTCTCAAAATCATCAAAAAAGAATATTATATTTTGATGTGTTGCCATGGCAACAATATTTATAATATCAAGAAGTGCTTACCAGGTTTACATCTGCTATGTTTTGACATCATACTGATGAAGTTTGAAGTAATCAGGTAAAAGTAAGATGATGATTTCAAAGCATTTTGAAAATGACACACTTCCTGCTGCCAGTTGGGGGCGCTATAACTTTGACTCACAATAGTGACACCCATGTGATCGGCCTCTTACAACGAACACACAGCTGAAGTTTCATTCAAATCAGTCAATGTTTGCAGAATTTATAACCAGGGCTCTGAACCGGTTCAAGGAACGAAAACGAAAACCGGAAACGAACGAAATTTTAAGAGGAACAAAAACGGAAACGAAATCAAAATCAATTTGAATCGTTCTGAACAGAAACGTTAATTTGAAATGACCATTAACCGGTTAATAACGTTATTTTATCGTTCTCTTTAATATTTTAATTTGGCAGTGACCAATCATGAAATGAGTAGTACAGCATGTGACGTTGACGGATCAAGCGTGAGTGAAATGCCCGCGCACCATCATCTATGAATCTACCGGTAACGCAAGTCAGTGTGAGCGCGCATTTTCATGCCTCAAGTACATTTCTTTCCCCGCTGAGGTCTACAATGAATGTGCAGGTATTGGAGGACATTCTTTTCGAACGTTTAAATAAGCAGTCCGGACTTTAAGCTCAAATAGACTGATTTAGGATAGTTTATGGATTCCGTTTAAGCCTATCCAAGTAGGCTATAGCATCTATCAAACATTTTTCCTATAGTCTTTCAGATTGCCAATACAGGACAGGTCAATGTTTTCTATATAGACGGTTGATGCTTCGTATTAAATGGTATGTTATATTGCATTAAATGCAAGCTTTATTAGCTGACTGAATTTGATTATGTGATGCAAGAACGTGTTGCGCAGTGTTTGCTTTGAAATTAGCAGTTGACGGTGCATTAAAAGAGCAATGGTTATCCAGTTTATTTATTCTTTATTCATGCATTTTTTAAAACAAGTCGTGTTGAAAAAAAGTTATGTACAAAGAATGTTATCACTCTTCTGAAAATAATTCGGCATTAGAGGCCACTTTCGATTGTCTAACGCTCCATTAAAACAGGTCCGCTGTTTATGCCTTGTAAATTAATGCATGTATTTCTGGTTTTAAAAATGTTATTAAATAAATATTCAAGTTTAATTACCATGTGTTATATTATTATTGAGTGAAAATAAGTCTATTTATACATATTTGTTTAAAATTTATACATATTTGTTTAAAGTATAGGCTTAATTAAAATAACGTTATTAACCGGTATATCAAACCGTTTTCGGAACAGTAATGTTTATTGAGGAACGCAAAAACCGAAACGCTATAATATCGATTCTGCTCGGAGTGAACCGATTGATATTTTTTTCCGTTTTTAAGCCCTGTTTATAACACACTTCCTGTTTCCCTTTTCTCGCCATAAATGTGTCTCCTCGCCACGGCCAGACCGTTCGATATATCAAAAATACGCTCGCAATTTAGCATCCTGAATGCCTTGACTTCATGCTGACCGAGATTGGCACTGATCGGGTGAATCGCATAGGAGGAGTATATCAAATTCCAGAGCCTGCGTTTTCCTAACAACCAATAATAGCTCACTTCCTGTCACGATGAGGTCTATCTGTGTACCGAGTTTCATACATGTACGTTCAAGTGTGTTTGATATATGGACCACGTTTTCAGACCCCACTTAAGGGGGCGCTGTCGAGCCCCCCTGCCACACCTGGGTACCCGCTTTGGTCTGGCCCTGATGGCTGTAGATTCCGATGTGTGTGCAAAGTTTCAAGAGTTTTCGAGCATGGTAAGAGCCCCAAAAGTGCCTGAGTTTGAAAGTTTGAAAGTTCAAACTTCATCAGTATAATGTGAAAACATGACAGATAGAGAAATATGAATGGATTTCTGATATTTTAAATACTGTTGCCATGGCAACCTGTCAAAGTTTAATAATCTTTTTGGCTGTTTTTGAGACATAGCATGCTTGAAATTGCTTGAAACTCAACACATACATCAGAGACAGGCATAGCCTCAGAAACGGGTGTGGTGGAGGGGCTCAGTAGCGCCACCTTTTGTCCAAAAGTTGTGTGGGGGGGTGGTTAGTTTTATCTACAGTCTCCAAACTCAGAATATATATTGTTCTTTTCGAGCCGGACAACTTTCTAATTTACAGTCATTAGCTCCGACCAACAGGAAGTCAGATATTTTGGTTTGAATAAATCAGGCTCTGAGTTTTTACGTTCTCCTCGTAGGCGATTTGTTCAATCTCCTCCAAACTAGGTCAACATGAAACAAAGATACGGAAGATGCTAAAATGTGAACGGATATTGGATATCTCAAACGGTGCTGCTATAGTGAGGGATTAAATTAGGACAAAAAAGGGAAACAGAAATTCTCTCATATCTTGTAAAATCATTGTTTTATTTAAATTAAATTAAGATTGTATGTTCCGTAGTTGAACCTGGATACATTTTAAATCAATATATTATTTTCCAGATCAATATATAGTGTGTTGTTCAGTTTAGTTCAGTTCAGTTCAGTTCAGTTTAGTTCAGTTTAGTTCAGTTCAGTTCAGTTTAGTTCAGTTCAGTTTAGTTCAGTTTATTTCAGTTTATTTCAGTTTAGTTCAGTTTAGTTCAGTTCAGTTTAGTTCAGTTCAGTTTAGTTCAGTTTATTTCAGTTTATTTCAGTTTAGTTCAGTTTAGTTCAGTTCAGTTTAGTTCAGTTCAGTTTATTTCAGTTTAGTTCAGTTCAGTTTAGTTCAGTTTAGTTTAGTTCAGTTCAGTTTATTTCAGTTTAGTTCAGTTCAGTTTAGTTCAGTTCAGTTCAGTTTAGTTCAGTTTAGTTCAGTTCAGTTTAGTTCAGTTCAGTTTATTTCAGTTTAGTTCAGTTTATTTCAGTTTAGTTCAGTTTAGTTCAGTTCAGTTTAGTTCAGTTCAGTTTATTTCAGTTTAGTTCAGTTCAGTTTAGTTCAGTTTAGTTCAGTTTTGTTCAGTTTTGTTCAGTTTAGTTCAGTTCAGTTTAGTTCAGTTCAGTTTATTTCAGTTTAGTTCAGTTCAGTTTAGTTCAGTTTAGTTCAGTTCAGTTTAGTTCAGTTTAGTTTATTTCAGTTTAGTTTATTTCAGTTTAGTTCAGTTTAGTTCAGTTTAGTTCAGTTCAGTTTAGTTTAGTTCAGTTCAGTTTATTTCAGTTTATTTCAGTTCAGTTCAGTTTAGTTCAGTTTAGTTCAGTTCAGTTCAGTTCAGTTTAGTTTAGTTCAGTTCAGTTTAGTTCAGTTCAGTTCAGTTTAGTTCAGTTTAGTTCAGTTCAGTTCAGTTCAGTTTAGTTCAGTTCAGTTCAGTTCAGTTTAGTTTAGTTTAGTTCAGTTTAGTTCAGTTTAGTTCAGTTTTGTTCAGTTTTGTTCAGTTTAGTTCAGTTTAGTTCAGTTTAGTTCAGTTTAGTTCAGTTTTGTTCAGTTTTGTTCAGTTTAGTTCAGTTTAGTTCAGTTTATTTCAGTTTAGTTCAGTTTAGTTCAGTTCAGTTTATTTCAGTTTAGTTCAGTTTTGTTCAGTTCAGTTTATTTCAGTTTAGTTCAGTTCAGTTTATTTCAGTTTAGTTTAGTTCAGTTTAGTTCAGTTTAGTTTAGTTCAGTTTAATAAAGTAAGACTGCTGCTAACAGATTCTCTACTTGCCTTATTGTTGAACCAGCCCTTGACAGCATGCTTTATTTTACATTTTACACTCATTTTTCCTATTATTCCTTTGCTGGAAAACAAACATCTTCAATTAACAGAATTTGAGGAAATGAACCTGACTGTGGATGTGAAACTTTCTGACGGTCGATTTGTCCTGCTATAAGTGAAAATAGTTGATTCCGCTGATAAACAGAACACGTCCATATTGAAACTACTGAAAATTATTTTTGTAATTGACCACATTTTTAAAAATAAAGGTTCCAATAGGGGCATTTTCAGTGATGCCATAGAAGAATATTTTTGGTTCCTCAAAAAAACTTTCAGTAAACAGTTCTTGGACCATTTTTTCACAGGGTTTAAAAGTCTAAAAAACTGGGGGTTTTTTCCATTATAAAGAACCTTTTTTTGTATAATGAAAAGGTAACTAGATGCCAATAAAGAACATTTATTTTTAAGAGTGAGGAGGATATGTTTCATAAAATGGACTCTCATAGACTTTATGCTCATGCTCTACTTTACTTTTACTCTGCATTATTGAATTTATACCATACAAGCAGTGACATAAACATGGAAACAATCATGTAAACACATACAGTAAATAATATATATATATATATATATATATATATATATATATATATATATATATATATATATATATATATATATATATACAGATGTGAAATGACTAATGACAACAATTGTATAAAAAATTTAACATTTGTTCATTCATTACATACTTCCAGTTATATTTTTGTATGACCTTTCATGAAATGAGAACTACAACCACAAAAAGGAAGAACATAGAATTTAAAACATGATTTTTTTTCATAACTGAATGCTTTTGCTGCTTGATAGAGAGGATTTTTCCTGCCAAGTGGCAACATTTCATTCATTTTTTCTATTTTAACCATGCAACAATTGTAATTATATTGGCAGTATGTGCGCAATGACTCAACAAAGTTTTCAAATAATAAATTCCAGCACATTAATAATATTAAAACAATGCTACAGGAGCTACAACAGAATTGTTACCCTCTTAAAAATATGTACATCATTCACAAATTCACAGCATCTTAGAACTCATGGTTGGTTCATTGTATTCGCTAAAAGTACTTGAGTTTTCTCTTAGTACATTGAACCCTGCGATTGATTTTTTGCAAATCTGGCTTGACTGAAATCGAAGTTTTTTTTTTTTTGAAATATCTTTTGAAGAATTGATTTTAGATGATTCCTGAACTTTACGCCAATGAAAACGTAAAACACAGGGTTCAAGCAACAGTGTGTAAAAGCTAACATTCGGCAAGCATAATATGCATAATCGAGTCTAATGCTCACTGTACAGTCTGTGAATGGCTTGATATTCTGATCGGTCAAAGATTTTAAGAACATAACAATGTTATATGGAGCCCAACCAACAAAAAACACCAGTGCAATGCAGAATATTAGTCTAACAGTCTTGTGTCTCTTATTGGTCCTAGATTTTGTTATTGCCTGAAGCATTCTGCCATAGCAAAATCCCATTATTAGAAATGCAATGAAGAAAAAAGCATTTTGAAAATAAGCAAAGCCAGATTTCATTTCAACAGTGCTATATTCACAGTAAATAATGTTAAAATGTAGTATAACTTTGCTATGAAATGAACTGATCAATGAAACTGTTCCGCTCAGGATCCAAACGATAACAGGAGCGACTGAAAAGCCTCTGCCTTTCTCCCAGTCAGACAGAGGATGAACCACTGCCATGTAACGCTGAATGGTCATGAGAGTTAAGAACAACACGCTGCTGTAAAAGCCAACATAGAAGAAAAACTTCACCGCTTTACAGCCGCCATCTCCAAACGTCCAACCCCAGATGTAGTACGAGGCCCAGAACGGAAGTCCAAACGTGAACAGCAGATCTGACAGAGCTAAATTGAGGATGAACACGTTGGTCAGGGATTTGAGACTCTCATAAAGTGCCAGGATGACCAGAACAAGGATGTTCCCAATGCAGCTTAACACAACAACTACTGAGAAAAAGACTGGAATAATTATGGATCCAACTTTCACCACCTCTTCTTTACGACACATCTCGTCTATATATTCATCGGCATAGTAGTCTGGGTCCATTGTTTCATTGTCGGTCATGTTGTTCTGCAACATCACAAACTACTTCAGTCAGAGATCCGATCTGTCCTGGATCAGTTCTTTACGGTTTTCTATGGAGAATCAACAGACATGAATGAAATGGGTCTTTTCTTTAGGACAAAACAACAGAAGAAAATCATATTAATCAGTTTAGCTAAATTTATTCCAGTTAGAAAATACTAAATACAGCCTGCCATTTAGTTCTTACCTGCTCTTTCCACTGTGTCTCTTTTCTAGCTAAAAGGAATCAATTTGATAGGAAATAAAACCATAGTCCTCACTATTATTTGAGGTTGCCTATGTCTTGTCAAGACAGCTGAGCAGATCGAATGTGGAAGAGGTGTTTAGCTTTTCTGTATTTATACTAGAGATTGTTCCTTTTTTTTTTCTTAGCACACTTAGCCTACATACATAAACATGAGGAAAAAAATGTAACTCAGAAAATTCAGAAATTGACAGTAAATGTAGGCCTAATTAATGCCTAAAAGGAAATGAGCACATTGAAACATGAAAGTAGAAGGACTAAAATAGTATTTTCTTGCAGAATGTACTCCAATAATCTTTGTTTTCGAAAAAAAAAAACACTGTACAAAGAAAGTGGCCTTGCCACTTTTATTACTTAAATATAAAACTTTAAGTAATAAAAGACTAAATAAATGGCTTGCTCTTGGTTTCTTAAATTCATTGTTATATTAAGTGCTGTCAAATCGATTAATCACGATTAAAGGTGCACTATGTAACATTTTTTCAGTAAAATATCCAAAAACCACTAGGCCAGTGCTATATATTGGCAAGCAATTTTTTTACAAAATGAGATCAAGAGAGGACCAATATCGTTTTCGAGATGGCGAGAGCTTCGCAACAAACTTTGACTTGACAGAGATGCTGTTATTGCATGTGCTTTATTAGACAGGTGAGCAAATGTACATAAAACAAATCAATATTATGTACAGTAGCTCAACACGATGAAATATTAGAATATCATCACTATGATGTTCTAATGTTGATGTAACTTACTGCTAGTCTCATACAGACAACAAACTAACATTATAACTTTCAACACACTCAAATGTAGTTTAGATAGTGTAGACCAAGTGAAGCAGCATTGCGTTTCCTCCCAATTTTAATTCATCAAATAAACTGACCTGTATGAGTAGCAGTGGCGTAACTTTGTGATAGTTTCATCTACTATAGCCTAATATAAGGGATGTGATAAATGCTTAGTTTTGCATGAAATGCTTGGGGTCTAGTGGTAGAGTTTTGGTTGAGCGTGTCAGAGGTTCTGAGTTCAAATCCGCCCTTGTATATATTTTTTTCTCATTAAAACTAAATGTGTTCATCAGTGATTCTATATCAAGAGCAGGGACACATTTGTGTGCATTTTGTTTTGTGATTTCACCCGAATGATTAGAGAGTCTCCGCAACGGCGTTAAGCAATAGATTGAAGCGCGCGTTTGTGTGAAGACTGTACACGAACGCCTAGAGAGAACACCGGTTACTGGTATAACCTTGGCTCTATGAAAAGTGGTCGAACATAATGGAGTCGCATCTCACGAGTCATATCGAGAATCCTGCATTGATTTGTCACCTGTGACCCTGACCAGTGACGTGCCAGAGGCTATATCCGTTCTGTTCACGCCACGGTCGGTCTCTGAAGTCATTCTCTCAGTCCGAGTGACCAGAGACACTGGCGGTTTTCCACTAGTCATAGAACCAAGGTTACACTAGTAACCGCCATTCTATTTCACTGTTACAGACCACCAGAGACGGTCAAACGTGGTGGAAGACGAATACAACAATGGCCCTGTCCCAAATGGCACACTTCATGTGCACTTTCGGTCTTGTGGACAATGGCGCTGCGTGTCCGTTAAGTCCACGAGACCACAGGGTGAACCCTTTGTCATTTTAGGTCTCAAAAGGGTGCTCACGAGCGACCCCTTTGAGGTCGATATGCGCCCTTGATGCGCACTTCTGCCGAGCCCATGCTGGTGCGGGTTATGCAGCGGACTTCTTCCCGGCAGTCAAAGCGGCATTACGTCGTGAACGTGCGGACTCACGTCAAGTCAAGTCAACTTTATTTATATAGCGCTTTTAACAATGCAGATTGTTTCAAAGTAGCTTTACAGTGTTAAACAGGAAAAAAATGCAACAATTTTATTCAGCCATATAGCCATTCCGGAGAAAACAGTGATGTTATCAATTATCATACAGTTGTGAGGGCTGGACGGGAAAACAGAGAACCCAAGAGCAGATCAGTTCACACAATATTTATTAGGACAAAAAGCAAAGTAAAAGGAAACAATATTTAAATGAAGGCAGCCGAGCTGCCAAGCCAGGGGAAATAGCCGAAGACGTGATCCGAGGGCAGGCAAAAGTCAAAGGTCAGCAACAGGCAGGCAGGCAGGCTCAGGACCAGCGAAATGACAGTCCAAGGTGCAGGGCGGAGAACAATCCAGGCACAGAGTCAATAGCAAAATGCTAAATCAAAAAGAAGATGGGAAAACAGAGCTGCAGGGCTGGATCAAACTAGGAAAAAACAGAATATGATCAAAACTTGGTAAGGCAAAAATAGAATCTCAATTCAAAGGCTAGAGCACGACAGAAAAACAGACAAAACACTCTGGCAGAGAAGGCAGGAAAGGAAGGAAGCTAAATAGTGAGAGAAATTAAATGAGAGGAGAAACAGGTGAGAGGTGTGCAAGAGCCCTGATCATAATGCAGCGCAGCTGCCACAGAAATCAAATGCGGGAAACTTAAATGGAGAGACAGGTGAGAGTGGTGTGCAGTGGTGCTGATTACGAATAGAGCACAGCTGTGGTGCAGTGGAAAAATACACAGAAACATAAATGAGAAAAAAGCAGGAAGAGCAATGATCAAACCCGAGTCCCGACAGTACCCCTCTCCCCAGGAACGCCTCTAGGCGTCCCGAGATGAGGGGCTGAATGGTGAAAATCATTGATCAGCGAGCGGTCCAGAATGTCCCGAGTCGGGACCCAACATCTCTCCTCCGGACCGTACCCCTCCCAATCAACCAGATACTGGAATCCCCTTCCCCGCCTCCTGCCATCAAGGATCTTCCTGACAGTGAAGGCAGGAGTGCCGTCAACCATCAGGGGAGGGGGAGGGGGAGGGGAAGAAACAGAAGTAGAGGGGGAAACAGAGGAACGAATAAAGGGTTTGATGCAGGAGACATGGAAGACAGGGTGAACACGATGAAAGGGGTGCGGGAGCCGAAGCCGCACCATCACCGGGCTGATCACCTTGACAATAGGGTATGGCCCAATGAACCGCGGTGCCAGTTTCCTAGATGGCACCCTAAGAGGCAGGTCCCTAGTGGAGAGCCACACCCTTTGCCCACAGATGTATTTAGGTGCTTCAGCCCGATGACGATCTGCCAATCTCTTGGTGCGTTCCCTGGTTCGCAGCAGCGCCTCCCTGGCCCGCTTCCAGGTCCGCTGGCACCGATCAATGAATGCCTGAACCGAGGGAACCGCAGCTTCGGGATCCTGTGAGGGAAACAAAGGGGGTTGATAACCAAGACAGCACAAGAAAGGAGACAATCCAGTAGACACCGGCAAGGAATTATGGGCGTATTCAGCCCAGGTGAGTTGCTGGCTCCAGGATGAAGGGCTGTGAGAAGCAAGACACCGGAGAATCCGCCCAAGATCCTGGTTTGCCCGCTCTGTCTGACTGTTGGTCTGTGGATGGAATCCCGACGACAGACTAGTAGTAGCACCAATCTGCCGACAGAATTCCCTCCAAAAGTGAGAGACAAACTGGGGACCCCTGTCGGAGACCACATCTTCCGCAAGACCATGAATCCGGAAGACGTGGTCCACGATCACCCGCGCAGTCTCTTTGGCAGAGGGGAGTTTGGGAAGGGGAATGAAATGAACCGCCTTAGAAAAACGGTCCACGACCGTGAGAACCACGGTATTGCCACTAGGGGTGTAACGGATCGCAGTTGATCCGTGATCCGTACGGATCACGACCCACGGTTCGGCACGCAAGTGACCCGCGGATTTATTGTGAATTTTTTTTAAACTTGTAGATTAATCTGAATTGTTTAGCGATCGCAGACTAAAAGACAGTTTTTCTGCCAATATTGCTTTTTAAGTGATCTCGTTCCTTTAAACTCGATGCTGAGTTTCAGAGAAACACATGTGTTCACGTGAATAGGGCATGTTAATCAGCTAGCTAGCGGAGAAGTAGAAGAACTTGAAAAGCCTCCCGCATGATTCAAATCGCATGTATGGTGTGGACAAAACTGTAACAGTATGTAGGCACTGTGGCACGAGAAAGCCGTATGAAAGTGGCGCATACATCGAGCATATGGCACCTGCTGACGCCCGTTTCACAGATACTCCGTTTGCCGTGCGTATGCGGTGCATATTTTTTCCGTACCCTTGTTAACGGATAGGCTACAGCTTTCACTGCACGCGGCTTCGGTCCGTCAGGTGCGCTCCAGGAGCGCGTGGCCATACAGCTGTGCTGCGATCGTTTCTGCACAGAGTCTATTTTTTGATGTGCTGGCGCTGAATTAAAGTGACAGCGCATCCGCTTTAAAACAAACATGTATCGATGCAAAAATCTAGTAATTCCACCACAGATGCATAATGTAACGTCTACTTGGTTTTAAAGTCAACACATGGCTTTTTGCATCGAGTAAAGCAAGGAAAACGGCCTTTAAGTAAACAAGGAGAAATAATGGAGAGCACCTGTCCTTTCTTGGAGGTGCAAAAACAAAGTTCTTTATGACCTGCAGGATTTCTTGTAAAAAGATTTAAAAACGAAAGAAAAGCGTAAGTTAATTTAAAATGTTTGTTATTTTAACAGTCTATTGTCTGTTTTGCAATTTGCATGAGCAACGTAATATATACATCTAAAGTAGGTATTAGGCTATATAAATACAAAGTAATGAATTCAATAAAACGTTGTTTAAGTGTAGTGCGTTTAAACATGATATCTATAAAATAGTGTATAGGCCTACAAAGAGAATTGCAATGCTGACAAGTGTGAGAGGTCTACTCTCTCCCCAGAGAATGTTGACATCATAATCTCTTAAAAAAAAAGAAGAAGAAGCTCAGGCCCATTTTCACGTCTCAGGTTGTTTTTAGTCAAATTTGATTTATTCAGATGGTTATATATTTATTTTATTTTTGTTAACACCAAAAGTTTCTTGTTAACCTATAAACCATATAGGTTATGTTAACACCAAAAGTTTTCATGTAATAAATGGAAAGCAAATAAAAATAGTCTCCTCCCCCTTTTATTCTGATCCGAAAAATGATCCGATCCGTGACTCATGATCCGTAGTTCGATCCGAACCGTGAGTTTTGTGATCCGTTGCACCACTAATTGCCACTGGACTCCGGTAACCCTGACACGAAGTCCAGTGCAATGTGGGACCAAGGACGGGAAGGAATAGGAAGGGGTTGAAGCAGACCAACGGGCACAGCATTACCAGACTTGTTTTGCGCACATACAGAGCAAGAAACCACAAACCGATGGACGTCCCCTCCCATGCCCCGCCACCAAAAACGCTGGCGAACCACAGCCAGCGTTCTTCTCACCCCTGGGTGACACACTAACCTGGATGAGTGGCACCACTCCAGAACTTCCGGCCGGACCGATACCGGAACAAACAATTTGCCCACCGGACACCCCCCTGGCACCTCTGTTCCCAACTGGGCCAGCCTGACGTGCTCCTCGATGCCCCAGGTGACAGACCCCACCACACAACCAGGAGGGAGGATAGTATCCGGCGGCACCACGTCCTCTGGGGCAGAGAACTGACGTGAAAGCGCATCAGGCTTACCATTCTTGGAACCCGGCCGGTAAGACAGGCAAAAATTAAAGCGACCAAAAAAGAGTGCCCAGCGGGCCTGCCTGGAGTTCAGCCGTTTAGCCGTTCTAATGTACTCCAGGTTCCGGTGATCGGTCCAGACCAGGAACGGCTCCACTGACCCCTCCAACCAGTGGCGCCACTCCCCCAGTGCCAGGCGCACGGCCAACAACTCACGGTTACCGATGTCGTAGTTCCGCTCTGTGGGTGACAACCGGTGAGAAAAGTATGCACAAGGGTGTAACTTGTGATCATGAGGGGATCTTTGGGAGAGAACTGCTCCGACTCCTACCTCTGATGCATCGACCTCCACAAGAAACTGTCGAGAAGGATCAGGAGTAATTAGAATAGGCGCCGAAGAAAAACGTCTCTTTAGTTCATTAAAAGCAGCCTGAGCTGCTGGAGACCAGCAAAAAGGTTGTCTTGTGGAGGTCAATGCAGTCAAAGGAGCCGCCACCTGACCGAAATTACGAATAAACCTCCGATAAAAATTGGCAAAACCGATAAAACATTGCAATGTCTTTCGGCTATCAGGTGTCGGCCAATCGGAGACAGCCCTTACCTTTGCAGGATCCATGCGGATCCCCTCCACCGAGATGATATGACCCAAGAACGGAACTGACTGGTTATGAAATGAACACTTCTCCGCCTTAGCATAGAGTTGGTTCTCTAACAGCCGCTGCAGCACTTGCCTGACGTGCTGGATGTGTACCTGGAAAGAACGAGAAAATATCAAAATGTCATCCAGATACACAAAGACAAATTGGTTGATCATGTCTCTCAGCACGTCATTAATGAGAGCCTGGAAGACGGCTGGGGCATTAGTAAGTCCGAAGGGAAGGACCCGGTACTCAAAATGCCCTGTGGGAGTGTTAAATGCCGTCTTCCATTCATCCCCCTTCCTGATCCGAACCAAATGGTAGGCGTTGCGGAGGTCCAACTTCGTAAAGTACTTTGCTCCCTGCAAAACCTCGAAGGCTGAAGACATCAAAGGTAGAGGATACCTGTTCTTAATAGTTATGTCATTCAGCCCCCGATAGTCTATGCAAGGACGCAAAGAGCCATCTTTCTTCTTTACAAAGAAGAACCCCGCCCCTGCCGGCGAGGAAGAGGGACGAATGACACCGGCTGCCAGAGATTCAGTCAGATAACTCTCCATGGCCGCCCGTTCAGGAGCGGACAGGGAGAATAACCGTCCCTTGGGCGGAGAAGTGCCAGGGAGGAGATTGATGGCGCAATCGTAAGGACGGTGCGGAGGAAGGGATGTGGCCCGGGACCGACTGAAGACCGCCCGCAAATCATGATACACCTCAGGAACTCGAGACAGATCCACAGACTCCTCCTGTAACATAGGAAGAGAAGAGACAGGAGACAAGGCAGACACAAGACAATGGGCATGACAATAAGAACTCCATGACAAAATTGAATTTTCTGACCAATTAATATGTGGGTTATGAGTAGTAAGCCAAGGGTGTCCTAAGACAATAGGGGCAAGGGGTGAATGACAAATAAAAAAACCCAATTCTTCCCTGTGGTTACCAGAAGTGACAATGACTAAAGGAGCAGTGGTATGAGAAATAGTGGAGAGTTCTCTGCCATCAAGAGCATGAGCTGTGAGAGGAGGAACAAGAGCCTGAAATGGAATGCCTCTCCTAGAAGCCCAGGTGGTATCCATCGAATTTCCCTCAGCCCCTGAGTCTAAGAGAGCAGATAGATGAAATTTACCACCTTGGACCATTACAGAGATGGGTAGCATGGACCGGGAACCTGCAGATGGGGTTGTAGTGGTAGCGCTCGCCAGTACCCCTCTAACTACTGACGAGCGCTGGCTTTTGCTGGACAGGTGGCTGCAAAGTGCCCCGGCTTCCCACAATACAGGCACAGCCCTTTGGCAAAGCTCTGTTGCTTCTCTGTGGCAGATAGATGATACCTGCCTAGCTGCATAGGTTCAGGAGAAGGTAGATGAACCAGATCATCGGGAGCCATCCCGGCAGAAGCTCTATCCTGGAAAGGTGTGGGCACGGAGGAACGAACTCTACGACGGAGGTCCCGGCGATTGTCCAATCGTATAGCCAATTCCACCAGCTTGTCTAAACCCTCAGGAAGTTCACGTGCATAAACCTCATCCCGTATTTCCTCTGCCAGTCCCGCTGCGAACCTGGCCGCCAGGGCCTCATCGTTCCACCCCCTTGATGCAGCCAGAGTACGGAACTCTACTGCAAAATCCGCCACTGAACGCCTACCTTGCTGAAGGGCTGCCAGGAGCCGAGATGCTTCTTTGCCAAGAGCTGACCGATCAAACACCTTCATCATTTCTGCCTTGAACAATGAGAACTCCTTGCAGCAATCAGCCTCCTCGGACCACACAGCCGTGGCCCATTCCCGAGCCCGTCCGGTGAGGAGGGAGATAACAAAAGCTACCTTAGAAGAATCCAAGGCATAAGTGGTGGGTTGTAGAGAAAAAAAACACCTCACACTGGATGATGAAGGATCGGCACATAGTGGGCTCACCAGAATAAACAGGTGGGTTGTTAATCCGCGGCTCGTGGATGGTAGGAACACGTTCAGTGGCAAGCCGTTCAAGGTCGCGGTCCCTTTGCATCCGGGAGATCGTCTGCCACTCTGGCAGAGAAGGCAGGAAAGGAAGGAAGCTAAATAGTGAGAGAAATTAAATGAGAGGAGAAACAGGTGAGAGGTGTGCAAGAGCCCTGATCATAATGCAGCGCAGTTGCCACAGAAATCAAGTGCGGGAAACTTAAATGGAGAGACAGGTGAGAGTGGTGTGCAGTGGTGCTGATTACGAATAGAGCACAGCTGTGGTGCAGTGGAAAAATACACAGAAACATAAATGAGAAAAAAGCAGGAAGAGCAATGATCAAACCCGAGTCCCGACAACAGTGACAGTGTGGGCTTTAGATCAGTAATTAGACCAGTAATTTAGTTTATATGGTTAATTTAGTTTAATAATTAGATTTATTGGATATTTAGTTGAAAAATTTTGTCCCCAACCAGGGTCCAAAATTAACACCCGCCAAGCGCCAAATGCGGGTCGATTTTCAGTTTGACGACTAAATTCAAAAGGCTATTCGCCACACTGGCGGGTGATTTTCATTTCAAAATAGTAATGCAATATAATGTGTTTGCCAGTAACTAATCTGGGGACGAGGTGAGCTAGCCACAGAACGTCTCTACGCTCCAAGTCTCGCGACACTGTCTCGGGGGCCGGAAGGTAAACAGTGTCGCGAGACTTGAAGCACTAGAGATGGTCTGTTGCTAGCTAGTACTGCAGCTAACTTGCGGTCTGCAGCTATCTGCTGCATATTAGCTGATATGTGGCGACATTTTCCGGGAGTGAGCCAACCTTTGAAACGAAAACTCAAAGACGAAAAGGGGGATGAGTTAAATAAAAAAAGAACGTTTTGTGAGAAATGGAGATAATCGAGTTTCAAGAGGCTGGCTACAATATGATTCTGACGCTGAATCATATTGAGAGTGAGCAGTGGGATGAGTTTTAAGTTAATTAGATTAAGCATCTGATAGTTTTACAAAACCTTCAAATGTACTGTTATGAGCACTAGTTTCATGTTCACATCTATGTCTTACCATTTGTTGCTCTGTTTTTACTTCTATGTACTCTTATTCATTGTATCTGACATGCTTCATTTGTCTTCATTGTGTGCCTACTTGTTTGACATTTTTGCACTCTGTACACAACTTTTGGTCAACTACAGTTTCTATAAGTGCTTTACAAATAAAGTTGATTACATTTTGATCAATATATAGATTTTTTTTATTATACATTTCAAATTTTGCTCTGGACAATTGTTTATGTTTGTATTCAACATAATACCTTATCATCTCAATTAAATGTACTGAAATGAATGTATATGTGACAAAAAAAGGCTGTTTATTATTCTGGCCGGTAAAAAATATGCTTGGCTGGTGGATTTTTTCATCTACCAGTCCCCGTGGCAGGTGAGCCAAAAAGTTAATTTCGGACCCTGTCCCCAACTGAGCATGCCAAGCCAGAGGCAACAGTGGCAAGGAAACCAAAACCCCATCAGGTGACCTAATGGAGAAAAATAAACCTTGGGAGAAACCAGGCTCAGTCGGGGTGCCAGTTCTCCTCTGGCCAATTAACAAACAGCGTATGATTATTATTCTGGCAACTTTACAGGTCAGAGGTCATAATAGATTGGAATATTCGAAAGATCGGAGGTACACGCCGGAGACGGGTTTATTGAGGATGATGTGTTGATTAAATAATTATTAAAGTGCAATATTCGAAGGATCGGATGCAACATGCCGGACTCAGAGGAAGACTGTGAGGGCTTAGGGTGCCATTTGGGACAGGGCCCAATACACTGGTGGACTACACCCGCCTAAATACTGTCCGACAGCACAGCAGAACTGACCAAGGGAATGGGGGCCACATTGAATTTTGAAGGTGATGCCCATGTGGCTGCTGCACATATCTCAGAGAGGGGCACACCATGTATTGCTGCCCAAGAAGTAGCCACAGCCCGAGTTGAATGGCATTTTATAGTTGCTGGAGCTGTCTGACCATATGCATGTACAATAGTATCTACCACCCAATGAGCCAGCCTCTGTTTTGACAAGGGTGCACCTTTCTTACAGGTCCCATTGGTACAGCCCTTTGCAGAAATCGTTCTTGCCTCCAAAGCCTCAGGGAGACTCACTGTTGTGTACTGCTGACAACCGTCTGGATATCAGCCAGCGCTGAAATGGGCAGAGGTGTAAAAGCCCTAATTGAATGGCCGATGAGGCTGCTGTGAGAAGGCCCACTAGCCGTAGGAAACTGAGATATGGTAGCTTGCGTTGAACCTGGAACTTCGCTATGGTTCCCTATATAGCCTGCCTCCTACACTCTGTGAGGGTGGCCCTCCTCACTCTGGAGTCTAGATGCAACCCCAGAAAGCGTATTTACTGGCATGGAGTAAGGCAGCTTTTCTGACCGTTTACCTTCAGTCCTAACGCAGCGACATGCTCCGGTAGGCGCTGTGTGTTGCTGGCCGTCTGCTGAGGTGATCTGGCACAAAGCAACCAGTCGTCCAGGTACGGGAGAATCACGGGAGAGGTATTTTCATTCAAATTAACTGAATCAATAAGCAGTGCAGGACCTATTAGTTCAAACCTAATAGCCTATTATAAACAGATTTCCTCAAATAAAAGTTAGACTATATACGCCAGCACGTTACAATATTGTTGTTCGTTACCACGGCAACCACTTCAGGCTTTGAAATCGCGTCTCATATATGAAAAGTATCTGTACACATGACGGGCAGCAAAAATATTGCAAGAAAAGCCTGACATGTACTGACAACTGCATTATTTAACAGTATTTTCTTCATTAGAATGAGTGTCAAGTAAGTTTCATTCATAACGTTTCTACTTCATGTAACAGGAGAGTTCATTCTGGAGTGAAGCCGTTCTCATCATGTGATTGGGGAATTTCTGTGGGCGTGGTGAGTTCGTGCCAGGGGCATGTGTAGTGAGCCGTTGGAAGCATAGATATCCATAATAAAGGCTAGATGTCTTACGGCGGAGTCTCTAATGTCATCACCGGCGGCCATCTTGTCACAGGCAGGGCTCTGATGTAAGGTGAGTGATCTGCATGAACACAAATACTCTTATCTCACTGAAATCTTGACGGATTTACAAATGGTTTGGTTTCTTACAAACGTTATTAACGTGGCTATAATTATGGATGCTTGAACAAATTATGAATAATTTTTCATAAGTATGCAGTGTCATAACTATACATCTCTGACTTTTATAACAAACCAAACAGTTTGAAAATCGGTAGAAAATTGAGCAAGTTATGGTTATTTAAAAAGTGCAAGCACCATGAAAACCAATGTTACGAGTGAGCGAGCTGCCTGTGACAAGATGGCCGCCAGGTGCGGACATCGACCTCCATTGGCCAGCAGCGCGGACGAGATATCTAGCCTTTATTATGTATATCTATGGTTGGAAGAACCATCATAAGTCACGATGACCAGCAACGTCCAATAGGAAAATTCAACTGCAGTAGCCAGAGTTCAACCTTAAGAGGGCAGCACTTAGACGATTCTACACCATATATTGTAGAATTGAAACACTTAGACCCAAATGTCAAAACAGTTACTCGAATCAATGAACATCACTAATAAAGCCCCATTCTTGCAGATAATTAACTAAAAAAAGTTGGTTTAGGGTTTAGTTACCCTTTAAGCAACTCTGATGCGGTATTGTCTACTGGGTTAACGTCCATAGTAGAATGAAGCGCTAACAAAAGATGAGCCATGGAATTCCCTACGCGACTCAAACCTGAGACACACTGTAAACCAGAACGTTCAAATTAATTAAATAGATTAAGTAGTGTATACTCAAAGTTTTAGAAAAAGTTCTACTAACTTAATTATTTCAAGTTGGTGTAACATGGTCTTCCTTTTGAGTAATTTCAACTAATATTTTTTGATTAAATTGAACTTTTTTGTGAATAAGTAAGCATAACTTAAAAACATAAATTAATTACAACTTAATATAATTAAGTAATTACATGCTAAGAATAATGAAGTCCTGTTATTTATGTTGTTTCAAATAGAGATGATTTAAAAATAAACGTACTTTATATAGCACATGCTAAAATACAATCAAATCTCAAAGTGCTTTACCAAATACACTGTAAAACCTAACAGTTGTATGTACTAAAAAAAAAAATGATTTCACTGCACTCAAATATTACCGAATGTTGTGTGGACACAATGACTGAAACAGAACTCAAACTGAATGAGTTCTAGAACATTTCTAGTTCCTAGCATGATAATTGGATAATAATTGTATTGTTAAGTGATTAAATAAGTGATAATTGCGTATTGGTGGTGACACCTGATGATGGTAATGAGCAGAATCACTGAAGGAAAGAGAAACACAAGAACTGAAACTGACTTCAGCCACAGCTTTAGATGAAATCAACTGAAGGATAAAAGAAGACATTAAATCTCTGAAGATCTCAGCAGAGGAGGATTAAACAACTCCACAAACAGCATTACCAGCCTCAAAATAATAGTTTCGTTTGAATTCACCATGATGGTGTTCAGTGTTTGTTTTTGTTGGGATCTTGACCCTTGACAAAACATGTCTTGCTCTGGCTGCTTTTACTGTGCTTATGAAGCACATTTGTTATGGTAAGAAAAGCCAAGAGAAAGCGTGATCATCTGGTTTTGGTTGTTTTTTGCTGATGATATTATCGTCATGCAGTGACTGAATCACTGATCTGGTTTTAGAGATTTTGTGTTATTATTTTTTGTATTATTCATAATAGAACCTATGTGATTCTACAGCACAAAATCCCGGATGGTTGTGGTAATCGAACAATATGCAAGATTTAAATGAATAAAATTAATGCACAAAAGGTTTTAATCCACAAAAGGTTTTAATCCACAACAGTACTCGGACACACACAGACATCAAGAATCAGCCTATGCATCTCAACAATGGTGACAATGCATTCTGGGTGCATCATGCAAAACTCATCCATGGCTCCCATAATGCATTGCGGCATGAAGCGTGTCACCATGGTTGAGATTCATAGGCTGATTCTTGATGTCTGTGTGTGAGTATATATATTGTAGGAGGTCAAAGTAATTAACCTAAAATCTATTTTAAAACTTATTCAGCTTTTCTGATTAAAACCATGCTGTATCTCACTTGCCTCAAAATTTTACGTTTCGAGTTACATGTTTTTAAGTAAACAAACTCAACATATTTGACTCACGTGTACTTAAAACAATGACACCATAAAGCAATAAAAATTGAGTTTTGTTAACATAACATGGTGTGGTTGTGTACTTATTTGTTATAAGTTCTGTAAAAACTCAAAACTTTGTTATAATAACTGAAAATAATTGAGTTGCCTTAACAGAAAACTGTAAGTCATATTAACTGCAAATATTTGAGTTGAGCTAAATGAGCACTTTAATTTAACTGTTATCAAAAGGTACAAGTAGCAGGTAATCCAACCTTTTAAGTTCTGGAAAAGTGTGACTTTTAAGTTATTCAACCTAAAAAATTTGAGGCAATCTCAATTTTTTTTAGTGGTGGTAACTTCTTTGGGTTTACAGTGCAGTGTTACAAATCCTGACTAACAGATCATCTGTGCGTCTACACTCCGGGCTAGGGCAGTGGAGATTCTGTCTAAGGGCTTCATCTGGTCAAACCACCAGAAAAGAAATGAACTGCTCTACTTGAGGCATGTTACCAAGGCCCTTTTCCTGGACCTCAACCATTGTCTCTAGTGTATGGGCCACGCGATCTGGTCTGTATGAGGGAGCTGACCAAAAGGCAGAAGAAACAACATCTGTAAAGTCAGGACAACTCGGCATTAGAAAATCCTCTTGATGAGAGACTGAGCAATAGGGTTGAATGGCCCGTGAATTCTGCCATCTTGAGAGTATTTTGTGAATTACACCACTGAAGAAGCAGCATCCTGAAGGTCTGAGCCGCCGTCGCTATGGGAACGTCGAAACCGAGAATGTGAAGACAACGTCTCACACAAGGGTGCATAATAATCCTGCTCATCCTTATCTAATGAGTCAGAGGCCGCAAGAGATGAGGTGTCTGGCTCCTTTCTGGAAAAAACGGGATGCCAGTTCACACCTAGGCAAGAGAGATGCCGACACACATGCCCTTGTCTCCTCGCCCAAAATCTTCATTGATAATAAGGCTTTAATGCCCTGAACCGTGTTTGCAAGCTCAGCTACTTGATGTGCCAATGTATTTTATTCTGAGGGAATTTGTTGCTACTTTGAAGGCTTTTCAGCTCTACTGGCCGTACGCTTGCTACACTCTAATTAAGGCTGGGTTAAAAACAACCCAAGTTGGGTTAAAAATGGACTAACCCAGCAATTGGGTTGTTTTAACCCAGTGATTGGGTTGTTTTAAGCAAACATTTAACCCAACCGCTGGGTTAAAACAACCCATTCACTGGGTTAAAACAACCTAATTGCTGGGTTAGTCCATTTTCAACCCAACTTGGGTTGTTTTTAACCCAGCATTTTTTAGAGTGTACCCACCTGCAACGCTGTCCCAGATGGTGGAGCCGAATTTTGAAATTCAGGATCCAATTCAGCTAATCGATGCTGTCTCACCTCCATAATTAATGGGGTTTTTTTAATGTTCTTTTTTCAGCTTTCACAAAAAACCCCAGTGACATTTAAAATCAAACTGAATTTGGGGGATACAAACAACAAATCTTACATCGTAGATCTTACATTTAATGGGAAAACATTAAATGAATCACGTTTCTGCATGAGAGATGTTTTTATACAATTGGTTTTTATAAATCTTACTTGTATAATTGAATTGAATGAGTCATGACATATTTTAAGATCTTTACAGAAAAACCTAAAGGAGGTAGGCTAATAGACATTCGGCTGCTTTAACTTTATGTTTGAAACTTCCCAAGAATAATTATTACTTTTAATGTGCTATCATTTATATTGGAGTCAGTATTACAGTCCAAGAAGAGGATCATAGACACTCACCTATTTTGCAGAGGTGGACAGTAACTATGTACATTTACTTGAGTACTGTACTTAAGTACACTTTTTGAGTATCTGTATTTTCCTTGAGTAGTATTTTTTCTGGAAACTTATGACTTTTACTTCACTACATTTGAAAGACAAATATCATACTTTTTACTCCACTACATTTCTATCAAGGCCCTCGAAGTAGAAAGTCATAGCCGCTTTGAAAGTCAGTGGATGATTTGTTTTCTTCTTTAAAACGGGATTTTTTTCTTTTCTTTTTATCAGTAATCACTCTTGTAGGATCACATGAAGTTCAATGATTTCCAAGTATTTTTTGAACACGAATCAATTGATGTCAAAATTGAAGGCAGCAGTTCCCAGACGCAGTGCGCACAACCATGGCCATACTTAAAAGTTAAAATTCAGAAGAGCAGACAGTGGATAAGTCTGAAAAAGTGCGACGACACGAAAGTGCACACAGAAAGCTGCCTCTCAGACGCCAGACCACAAGTACTGAATTTTAGTCTATTGAATCTACTAAAATCTTATTATAGTCAATTAAAACTAGACTAAAACTAAAACAATTCAGATGCCTAAAATGTTGTAGTCAAAAGACTAAATCAAAATTTGCTGTGGTATGAAGTATGGTCGGTCAAATGATTTTTATAGATTTACCTGCCAAGTTGCCATAGCCTTGTGGATACAACGCTAACGCATAGCATTCGACAATGATGTTAGTTAGCATGCAAACACGACGTAGTTGGACTAATAATGTTAACTGAAGTCCTTTCAGAAATATGTTTTTACATAATCCTGTCAAATAAACACAATGTAGAAACCTTTCTTTTATAGTATGATTTTGACTTTGATAAGAGCTTTGTAACTTTTAAACAAGTATTTAAATGAGTTCAAGATATGCTAGCATGTCAGATGGAGCATGACTGGCTTAAACCACCATGATGGAACAGCGTGCATTCATACAACAATGCAACGATAATAAAATAATGCGTTTTCTTTTACTTTTGATACTTAAGTACTTTTAAAAGCAAGTACTTCTGTACTTTTACTTGAAAAAAAAGTATAAAAAAGGGTAACAACTGAGTAAGACATGTTCTAGTAGTTATTACAAGTGTTCATATCCAAAATATTAACACCACCAATAACAAGAGATGCTTTTACAAGGTGAAACGATTTAGTGGAGATGCTTTCACAATAACACATGTGGAGAGATATGTTGATTGCTTATGGATCATTTGATGTGGGAGTTTACTACTTTTAAAGTCACACGATAGTGAGAAAAAAGAAAAAAAAATATTTTCGACAAGCACGTTAGGCTACTTGTTCGCTTAACCAAACTTGTGGGCGGGGCTTAAGTCAGTGGTCCAATAAAAAAACGATCTCGGCTCTGAAGCCCGTCCTCCGTGGCGGAAATGCCTGTCAATCAAAAGACTAGCAAGGTTGTATTTTAATAACAATTGGATCTTCCTGGATTCTCACAAAATCCTAAGTATGTCAGCTTCTTTTATCACTTTCAAGACGTTCATCACAGGTTTAACAAACTTCCAGCTGTAATACATACAGGTTGACTTCATTCTGAAACAGCGTTTACTCGGAATAAGTATTCTGACATACTGCGCGTGACGGCTGCTGACGCCTTTGTTGACTGAACTTTAATACAGTGAAATTTCGGTTCCTCTTTTTTTTTTAAATGTCTAGTTTCTATGGCAACAAAAGACGCTGCTCCAAAGAACGATTTGATTTGAATTCAAACCATACAGTTTACGTCAAAGGACTGCGTGAAAGAACGCGAGCACTGACGTTTGTTTACATTTTAAAAGCAGTTGTTTTATACTATTGTTGTTGTTGTTGTTGCATAATCGCACAGTACTGTACAGAAAATAGGCCTTTACATGTTGTTGTTTCTGTCCCAAATCTTTTGTCTATTCCAATGAGGGGTTAAATGTCATATGATGGTTTTGTAACTTGATATTTATAATTCTGGGTAGTCATAAATTCTCATAAGAAAACAGTAGACACATACATGTCATTGACTATTAAAGAAGAACTAGCTAGTGTAGGTAAAAATACACACACACTGTCTAAGTATAAAGAAATAAAACTGGAAAGTTTGGTAATTTCTATTATTTTTATTTTTTATTCCTCAGAAACCAAATTACTGTTTAATAATAGATTAATATAGATCAGAGAAGTGGGTTTGACTTACAATGTTTTAAGTTGTTTTAGCTTTTACTGGGTACCAATTTAGTAGTTCCTTTATAGAAAAGCCTTTTTCTTATTTTATATTGTGTTACAGTTTACCATATATATTCAGGAGAGCTGATGGACGCCTCTCTGTATTTAAGCGTTTATAGCAAAGGTTGTGTTGTGCAGGCTGATTGTCTGCCTGTCACTCTAGACAATATTGTACATTTTAATAAGAGCAATTTTGGCATTAACAATAATTATGTGGTACGATATGACCGATATATAATGCGTAACAATTATTATCTGTATTCTACAGCTTTGGCTGTCAACAGGGGGCAATACGGAGACCCTCGGCCAGGGCCAATGAAACTCAAAACCTAGTTTGTGACCTTGTGAATTCAACCAATTCTAACCCAATTTGATCGCCAATATTATTAATCTGCACTACTTTAGAAAAAGAGCATTCATACATCAAAATGCTATCCAGTTTCATCAAATCATAATGTACAATAAACCCTAAGTAGGAGCACTAGTAGTTATGCTTGACTTAGCAAACACCACTTAACACACTGTTTTGACCGATATATCATGCTTAAAGGGTTAATTCACCCAAACATTTTTGACATTTCTGCCATTAATTACTCTCCCTCATGTCATTCCATCCAAACCCGTAAGACCTTCATTCATCTTCAGAACACAAATGAAGATATTTTTGATGAAATCCGGGAGCTCTCTGACTCCTCCAGCTGTTTAACACTTTCAAGGTCCAGAAACGTAGTAAAAACATTGTTAAAATAGTCCATGTGACTCCAGTGGTTCAACCTTAATTTTATGAAGCGATGACATTCAGTTTTCAATGTCAGTCGGTTTTGTTCGGTTACGCGATTTCAATGATTGACAGTTTTGTCTGGTTATAGTTTTGTTCTGTTACAAGATTTTAAAGACTGCCAGTTTTGTTCCATTATAAGATTTCAATGATGGTCAGCTTTGTTCGGTTATGGCTTTTGTTCCTCAATGACAGTCGGTTTTGTTTGGTTACAAAATTTCAATGACGGTCGCTTGCGTTTAAAAACTGAGTTTTGTTCAGTTACAGTTACAGTTTTGTTCTCTTACGAGATTTCAAAGACTGTCAGTTTTGTTTGGTTACGAGATTTCAGTGATGGACAGTTTTGTTTGGTTACAGTTTTGTTCACTTACGAGATTTCAAAGACTGTCATTTTTGTTCGGTTACGAGATTTCAATGATGGGCAGTTTTGTTTGGTTTACGAGATTTCAATGATGGACAGTTTTGTTTGGTTACGAGATTTCAATGATGGGCAGTTTTGTTTGGTTTACGAGATTTCAATTATGGACAGTTTTGTTCAGTTACAGTTTTGTTCTCTTACGAGATTTCAATGATGGACAGTTTTGTTCGGTTACGAGATTTCAATGATGGACAGATTTGTTTGGTTACGAGATTTCAATGATGGACAGTTTTGTTCAGTTACAGTTTTTTTTTCTTACGAGATTTCAAAGACTGTCATTTTTGTTCGGTTTTGTTCAGTTACAGTTTGTTCACTTACGAGATTTCAAAGACTGAGTTTTGTTTGGTTACGAGATTTCAATGATGGACAGTTTTGTTTGGTTACGAGATTTCAATAATGGACAGTTTTGTTCAGTTACAGTTTTGTTCTCTTACAAGATTTCAATGATGGACTGTTTTGTTTGGTTACGAGATTTCAATGATGGACAGTTTTGTTTGGTTACGAGATTTTAATGATGGACAGTTTGTTCAGTTACAGTTTTGTTCTCTTACGAGATTTCAAAGACTGTCAGTTTTGTTTGGTTACGAGATTTCAGTGATGGACTGTTTTGTTCAGTTACAGTTTTGTTCACTTACGAGATTTCAAAGACTGTCATTTTTGTTCGGTTACGAGATTTCAATGATGGGCAGTTTTGTTTGGTTTACGAGATTTCAATTATGGACAGTTTTGTTCAGTTACAGTTTTGTTCTCTTACGAGATTTCAATGATGGACAGTTTTGTTTGGTTACGAGATTTCAATGATGGACAGTTTTGTTTGGTTACGAGATTTCAATGATGGACAGTTTTGTTTGGTTACGAGATTTCAATGATGGACAGTTTTGTTTGGTTACGAGATTTCAATGATGGACAGTTTTGTTCAGTTACAGTTTTTTTTTCTTACGAGATTTCAAAGACTGTCATTTTTGTTCGGTTTTGTTCAGTTACAGTTTTGTTTACTTACGAGATTTCAAAGACTGAGTTTTGTTTGGTTACGAGATTTCAATGATGGACAGTTTTGTTTGGTTACGAGATTTCAATGATGGACAGTTTTGTTCAGTTACAGTTTTGTTCTCTTACAAGATTTCAATGATGGACTGTTTTGTTTGGTTACGAGATTTCAATGATGGACAGTTTTGTTTGGTTACGAGATTTTAATGATGGACAGTTTGTTCAGTTACAGTTTTGTTTTCTTACGAGATTTCAAAGACTGTCATATTTGTTTGGTTAAGAGATTTTAATGATGGACAGTTTTGTTTGGTTACGAGATTTCAATGATGGACAGTTTTGTTCAGTTACAGTTTTGTTCTCTTACGAGATTTCAAAGACTGAGTTTTGTTTGGTTACGAGATTTCAATGATGGACAGTTTTGTTTGGTTATGAGATTTCAATGATGGACACTTTTGTTCTCTAACAAGATTTCAAAGACTGAGTTTTGTTTGGTTACGAGATTTCAATGATGGACAGTTTGGATGAGTTATAGTTTTGTTCTCTTACGAGATTTCAAAGACTGTCAGTTTTTTTTGGTTACAAGATTTCAATGATGGACAGTTTTGTTTGGTTATGAGATTTCAATGATGGACAGTTTTGTTCAGTTACAGTTTTGTTCTCTAATGAAATTTCAAAGACTGTCATTTTTGTTTGGTTGCGAGATTTTAATGATGGACAGTTTTGTTCAGTTACAGTTTTGTTCTCTTACGAGATTTCAAAGACTGAATTTTGTTCGGTTACGAGATTTCAATGATGGACAGTTTTTGTTTGGTTACGAGATTTAATTGATGGACAGTTTTGTTCAGTTACAGTTTTGTTCTCTTACGAGATTTCAAAGACTGAATTTTGTTCGGTTATGAGATTTCAATGATGGGCAGTTTTGTTTGGTTACGAGATTTCAATGATGGACAGTTTTGTTTGGTTACAGTTTTGTTCTCTAACGAGATTTCAAAGACTGAGTTTTGTTTGGTTACGAGATTTCAATGATGGACAGTTTTGTTTAGTTACAGTTTTGTTCTCTTACGAGATTTCAAAGACTGAGTTTTGTTTGGTTGCGAGATTTTAATGATGGACAGTTTTGTTTAGTTACAGTTTTGTTCTCTTACGAGATTTCAAAGACTGAGTTTTGTTCGGTTACGAGATTTCAATGATGGACAGTTTTTGTTTGGTTACGAGATTTAAATGATGGACAGTTTTTGTTTGGTTACGAGATTTAAATGATGGACAGTTTTGGTCAGTTACAGTTTTGTTCCCTTACGAGATTTCAAAGACTGTCAGTTTTGTTTGGTTGTGAGATTTTAATGATGGTCTGTTTCGTATCGATATGAGATTTCAATGACGGTCATTTGTCGCCATTTTTAAGTCACCATTATAGTGGGTGACTGTAGTTGGGATCTTAATGTTAGTTATTTTCTGGCAGCTGTAAGTGTTTTTGCAGCATGGCACTTTTGATTGTCACCATTCATGTGCTGATTAACTTGCTCATGTTAAAACCTTTTCAGTATGGCTGGATTTCATACTTCAATAACAGCGATGGGAATACTTTTTGTGCGAAACAATTTCAACAATTTCTTCTCATCTGTGTCAGTCTCTTATGCATTTTACGTTGGCCAGCTCCTGCGTTAGCATCACACGCATGCATCGTAGCTCTGACGTAACTCGGAAGCGCTGCACTGTATACATCAACAGCATAGGAGACTGGCACAGACGTAAAGAAATTGTTGAAAATTTTTTATTTTTGTTTGTTTTTTGCGCACAAAAGTATTCTCGACGCTTCATAGAATTACGGTTGAACCACTGGAGTCACATGGACTATTTGAACAATGGGCCTACCTTTCTAGGCCTTGAAAGTGGTAATTAAATTGCTGTCTATCTTCATTTGTGTTCCGAAGATGAACAAAGTTCTTACGGTTTTGGAACAACATGAGGGTGAGTAATTAATGGCAGAATTTTCCTTTTTGTGTGAACTAACCCTTTCAATAAATATAACGTGCATGTCAAATGCTAGTTATCCTTTGTCACTGTGATTCATTTACTCAGCAGACTACAGATGACCTCTTGACCCCGTTGGCAGGAAGCTAGTCAGACCATGGCCGCTGGTGCTGCAGTCGGGGAGGGTCAGATCCAAAGGATTATCAGAGATCTGCACGGTACGGATGTGTGTTTGCCTTCATGAAAGCGGCAGAGCTATTGTTTAGAGAGTAAAACGTGGGCCACGGTAGAGCATGTGCAATTGCGATTCGCAGGGCGCTGGCTTTTAACACTGGGAGGAAAGAGAAATGCAAAAAGAGAGAGACCTGTGTATCAGCGTCCATCCCTCATGTCTGCCGTTTCAGTTCCTGAGGTGGATAAAAGGCGCGTGGAGTAAATATAACCTAAAGGGACTTAAGGAAGGAGAGAAAAACTCTTCTTCAACCTTTGTAAAATGACCATAAGTTTGGGGTTTTGCTGTTTGTGATCATTGTTAATTACAGTGTGTTGCTCTGTAATTGTTTTGAAAGATTTCTGGTTGTCATACTTGTTTAATTCTGATGGTCTTTCCTTACAGATGCTGTATCAGAACTGACAAAGGAGTATAAAGAGAACGGCGAACCCATTACAGATGACAGCTCCAACCTGCACAAGTTTTCCTACAAACTGGAGTACCTGCTTCAGGTCAGAGACATATAGACACAACAAACAAGTGTAAAAAAAGCTCCCTAACCAAAAAAAAATAGTAGTCCGAAATGCATTTGAGGCCAGATTTACTAACAGCTTGCCCCAGCGGGAAACCCTCTTTTGCCATTAAAAAACTACTGTCAGGATTTACTGAAGACACGCAGTGATAAATTAGCACTGAAAAGGCATGGACAGGGTTATTTTTGCGCTGACCTTATTGCATATGCATTTGTAGGAGTTTCCCTTTCAGACGCAATATTAGGGGAGGAGGGTATTCAAATCATGTAAGGTGATTTACTAAGGGTTGCGCTCGTCAGTTTACTGGTGTTTGCGCCATTATTTACCACCCAAAAAACTTAAACCAGACACTAATTTGCACTGTTCCTGGTAGATTGTGTTGGTCATTATGGAAATGATCCGGCTGCGTCTGTTTTCTTTAATAAACTTTCCACTTCCATCGGCGCTTTTATGGTTTTGCGCTCTCATGTCAGTAGCTCTGGCCCTTGTTGTCTAAGTTCTCATGCGTCCTCTTGACCAAGTCAAGTCAAGGCAAGTCACCCTTATTTATATAGCGCTTTATACAATACAGATTGCTTAAAAGCAGCTTTACAGTGATAAACAGGAAAACATTGATCAATGATACAAACAGAATTCATGCAAAAAAAGACAATAGTGTCATAATTCTGCTGAAGTCAGTTCAGTTAAAGGAATAGTTCACCCAAAAATGAAAATTATCCCATAACTTGCTCTAAATCTTTAAAGAAAAATGCCAAACCACAACGTCATACATCAGGTCAGAGGTCACCCGTCTGCCGGAACTCGACTGTCTCCTGAGCAAAGTTTTAATTAAATATGGATATATGTTCCTTACAAAAACCCATCGCTTCACTTCAGAAGGCCTTTATTAACCTTCGTCGTATGGAGTACTTTTATGATAGATGGATGCACTTTTTGGAGCTTTATAAACTCATTTCATGCCATTACAAAGCTGGAAAGAACTCTCATTGTGTTTGGCTGAAAGAAGAAAGTCATATACACCTAGGATGGCTTGAGGGGGAGTCAATTATGGGATCATTTTCACTTTTGGGAAATGCTTTAAGTTCTCCTTTAAGTTCCACAACGGTATGAAGTTCAATTATGAAACGAGTACAATTCAGCTTTAAGCATTCTCTACAGAAGACACAGTAGATCCGTTGTTCACTTTGATTCAGTTCAATAAGTGTAGTGTTGATGTCGCAAAAATGGTCAGTTATGAAACAAAGTCAAATCAGATATAAAGCAGCTCTGCAAGAAACAGTGGTGTCATCATCCAGCTCACATCAGTTCAAGTTTTGTCTGATCAACAAAAAAGGACCAGGTCCTCACCTGCCAATCAGCCATTGTGCTAAAAGAAGGGTTTAGAACTTCTTTAGAAAAGAAAAAAACCCTTTGTCAATCATAGATGTACAGTTTGCAGATCTGTGCACAGAAATTATGCTTCTGCGGTGAGACTGAAGTCAAGTTGCCAGCAAAAGTGTGACTTTCTGATGCTTTATTTTTTGTGTAATCAGAAACTCTCACTTTGATTAAATCCAAACACAAGT
Organism: Romanogobio albipinnatus; assembly: GCA_023566225.1. NCBI lineage: Eukaryota > Metazoa > Chordata > Actinopteri > Cypriniformes > Gobionidae > Romanogobio > Romanogobio albipinnatus. The sequence goes on from CM042248.1 coordinate 43,657,967, forward strand.
ATTCACAGGTCATGCATGTTAATATCAGATGTAAATAGCAATTGTCTCTGCTGATCACTTGGGATCTGATCACCCACAACGGATGTTAATACCATGTGTGAAGCGGCCCATATGGATATACTCAAAGGCCCTACTCCAGCTAGATGGGTGTCCCAAAAGGACTTGAAAGTTTTCCATTTAAACTTCTTTGAGTCAGTTTTTAAGGTGTTTCTCTGTCATTTATCTGAAGTGTTATGTTATTATTATCTTGCTCAGTTTGACCAGAAGGAGAAAACAACATTTCTGGGGTCCAGGAAAGATTACTGGGATTATTTCAGCGACTGCCTGGCCAAAATCAAAGGAGCAAATGATGGAATCCGCTTTGTTAAATCAATTCCAGAGGTAAACATCTGTCTCATTCACTTCTAACAAGCATCTGAGCAGCATTGCTCCGTGTTTTTATTTAATTTCTATTTTTTTTACTTTCTCCGGGTTTTTGGTTATAAGCTTGTTTCCGCCACAGAATAAAACAATTTAAAAGATAATTGCAACTTTTTATCTCACAATTCTGACTTTTTATATTCAATTCACATTTATTTGTATAGCGCTTTTCACAATACATATCGTTTCAAAGCAGCTTCACAGAAAATGTATGCCTCTACATTACAATTTAAAGTGATTTGTCCACGTTATGTATTTCAGAAATGTACATATACAAAGCACACAGATTAGCTAACGATGTATTATTAATCAGGAATATATACTCACCTAAAGGATTATTAGGAACACCATACTAATACTGTGTTTGACCCCCTTTCGCCTTCAGAACTGCCTTAATTCTACGTGGCATTGATTCAACAAGGTGCTGAAAGCATTCTTTAGAAATGTTGGCCCATATTGATAGGATAGCATCTTGCAGTTGATGGAGATTTGTGGGATGCACATCCAGGGCACGAAGCTCCCGTTCCACCACATCCCAAAGATGCTCTATTGGGTTGAGATCTGGTGACTGTGGGGGCCATTTTAGTACAGTGAACTCATTGTCATGTTCAAGAAACCAATTTGAAATGATTCGAGCTTTGTGACATGGTGCATTATCCTGCTGGAAGTAGCCATCAGAGGATGGGTACATGGTGGTCATAAAGGGATGGACATGGTCAGAAACAATGCTCAGGTAGGCCGTGGCATTTAAACGATGCCCAATTGGCACTAAGGGGCCTAAAGTGTGCCAAGAAAACATCCCCCACACCATTACACCACCACCAGCAGCCTGCACAGTGGTAACAAGGCATGATGGATCCATGTTCTCATTCTGTTTACGCCAAATTCTGACTCTACCATCTGAATGTCTCAACAGAAATCGAGACTCATCAGACCAGGCAACATTTTTCCAGTCGTCAACTGTCCAATTTTGGTGAGCTTGTGCAAATTGTAGCCTCTTTTTCCTATTTGTAGTGGAGATGAGTGGTACCCGGTGGGGTCTTCTGCTGTTGTAGCCCATCTGCCTCAAGGTTGCTGCATACCTCGCCTCACCTTTGCTGCATACCTCGGTTGTAACAAGTGGTTATTTCAGTCAAAGTTGCTCTTCTATCAGCTTGAATCAGTCGACCCATTCTCCTCTGACCTCTAGCATCAACAAGGCATTTTCGCCCACAGGACTGCCGCATACTGGATGTTTTTCCCTTTTTACAGCATTCTTTGTAAACCCTAGAAATGGTTGTGTGTGAAAATCCCAGTAACCGAGCAGATTGTGAAATACTCAGACCGGCCCGTCTGGCACCAACAACCATGCCACGCTCAAAATTGCTTGAATCACCTTTCTTTCCCATTCTGACATTCAGTTTGGAGTTCAGGAGATTGTCTTGACCAGGACCACACCCCTAAATGCATTGAAGCAACTGCCATGTGATTGGTTGATTAGATAATTGCATTAATGAGAAATTGAACTGGTGTTCCTAATAATCCTTTAGGTGAGTGTATGTTGTAACAATGATTAGGGTATATAGAAATGAGCATGGGTGCGTGTTGATGCAGAGCTGCGTCATCTGAAGTCCTCGCAGGACTTGGAGTCGTCTCTTCACAGGTGATGGTCCTGCAATATCATGCATTTCTGAGAAAAAAAAATCAGAATTGAGAGAAAAAAGTCAGAATTGTGAGATAAAAAACGCAAGTACCTTTTTATTTTTTCTGTGGCGGAAACAAGCTTCCATTAATTAATATGAATATTGACAACAACAACAACAGCAATAATAATAATTATGACTATTAAAGTTATTTCTCTTCTTAGTATTAAATATAAAACATATGTTAATTATTAGTTAATAATTATTCATTTATAATGATAAAAAAAATGTTTTCTTTTGTAATCTCATATTATTTGAGAGGCTACAGTAATAATAATAATAATAATGATGATTATTATTAAAGTTATTTTTCTTCTTAATATTAAATACATATAATATATAAATATATTTTTTAAATATAAAAAAGTCCACATTTATTTTTTTTCTTAGTATTAAATGTAAAACATATGTTAATTATTAGTTAATAATTATTCATTTATAATGATAACACAATTATTCTTACTTTTGTAATCTCATATTATTTGTGAGGCTACATTAAACATTTGTACTGTTAATAAAATAATATTTTACACCACATGATATAGTCAACTGCAAAAAAAGGGATTCATTTTATAACATCTAACATATACAACTTTGGGTGTATATTCATAAAAAAAATGTTTAAGTGGTAACTATCTATGTTATTAGTTATGCCTATGTTATGCCTTTTTTATCATGTGTTGTAGAAGCATACCTGTAGACACACACCTTTTGTTTCAACAAACCTTCCTTTCGACTTTGTACAGTTCCGTTTTCTCACTAAAAATATAAGCGCTTTTAGTGATTCTATTGATTAGGTTCTTCTTTGTTTGCCGTATGATACGCTGATCCAAATGCCATGTTCTTTGTAAAAGTGCCACTTCCGCATGACTGCTGTCTGATATTGTCCTCAGTCAGATTTGTGTGTATTGTCTAAACGCTGAACTGAGCCACAGAGTTGACCAACTTCTTCCTCTTGTGTTGTGGCTAGGTTTGGTGGTAGAATAGTTGAATTCTGGGACTCAGATTTGATGTAACAGTGAGTGGGTGAATTATTCAGCTTGGTCCAAGTTACTGGTTATAGTCTGTGTGTTTGCATGTGTCGTATTTAATATTGCGACACAGAAAGACATCAGTTTAAGTACTGTCAAGTAAATAAATATATAAAAGATCAATTAATTCATATATAAACGTCTTTTGCCTTAAGTCAAGTCAAGTCAACTTTATTTATATAGCGCTTTTAACAATGTAGATTGTTTCAAAGCAGCTTTACAATGTTAAACAGGAAAATAATGCAGCATAATTTTATTAAGCTGTATAGCCATTTGATGTCATCAGTTCATTTCAATTTCCATACGGTGACAGTGTGGGCTTTAGATCAATAATTAGATCAGTAATTTAGTTTATATGGTTATTTTAGTTTATTAATTAGATTTATTTCAATGTTTAGTTGAAAAATTTAGTGTCCCCAACTGAGCACGCCAAGCCAGAGGCAACAGTGGCAAGGAAACCAAAACCCCATTAGGTGACCTTAAATATAAGCAATCGCCTAGAAATCACCCAAGAATAGTGAGCTTGGCAAGGCCAAAGTCACTGATGTTTTCTTCAGGAAATGTCAAAAAGATTAGTTTATCTAATGTCACAATAGTGTCTAATGGTGTCAGATAGAGACATGCACTGGACGATTTTTCAGTCCTGCTCCTGCAAAATTACCTTCTCTCATTCCCGCCCGCAACATTCATATTTTGTCCCGCACCCACAAAAGCCTGCATAAAGGTATAAATAGATTTTTTCTGTACGTCCATGACACAGTTTCAAGTAATTTAACATAACATCAAGCGTGTGCATGGTTTGGCGTGGCAGACTTCGGGAAAAGTGTGCTCTGTTAATAACTAAAAAGCTGACATCTCAGTTTATTGTGATCTCACAAAGCTCCGTTATGAAGCTGACTGCACAATGAAACTTTCATAATGTCCACACTTTCTTCGTTATAATCAGAGAATTTGCCAGCATGCAGAATTCAGCACTGAACAAAAACTCACTGTGAGCGGTGAGTGGATTCTACCTTAAATGCATCTGATTGGTCTTTGCGTTCAAGAAATCAACACATATGTCAGTGATTGGCTACATTGCACAACGCAGCAAAAACATGTTACAAACAGAAACTCTTGCATATGCCTGTAAATTTTTTTTTTTTTTTTTTAATTGTTCTTATTGCTTTTGTGCAATAGATGAATAACAATTTATATGTTTTTAGATGTTTTATTTTTAGATATTTCTATTTTGCGGGAGTCCTGCAAATAGTTTTATGCTCCCGCAACCTGCACACACACGAGGACCCTACCACCCGCGCCATCAAATCTAGTCCCGCGCCATCAAATCTAGTCCCGCGCCACACTCTATTGCGTTGGGTCCCGCAAGAGTGCAGGTCTCTAGTGTCAGATATGTTTTTGGGCCTCTTGATACTTGAGTGATGGTGAAAGCTTTGTTCTTTTTCTGTCTCAGCTGAAGACGTCTCTGGGTAAGGGCAGAGCGTTTATCCGTTACTCACTCGTGCACCAGCGGCTGGCAGACACGCTCCAGCAGTGCCTCATGAACCACAGGGTCACCAGGTAACGCTTCACTGTCACCTCACCTGTCATCTTCCTTCACAAACATGGTATTTAATATTCAGACCCTTAATCAATCCTTTGATTGTTTTGATCTTACATTGAAATGTCCTTTTGATATTATCAAATTATTTTGGTTTTGTTCCTTGCATTATTTTTTTTCTTTCCTGAAGAAAATGAAATGCATTGGGTCTCATTCACTAGTGAATATATGAACATATTTGGAGTAATTTGCACATAAACGGTAGCCTAGAAATCTCGACGAACCTTAGCGGCAGCAAATACACTCACCTAAAGGATTATTAGGAACACCATACTAATACTGTGTTTGACCCCCTTTCGCCTTCAGAACTGCCTTAATTCTACGTGGCATTGATTCAACAAGGTGCTGAAAGCTTTCTTTAGAAATGTTGGCCCATATTGATAGGATAGCATCTTGCAGTTGATGGAGATTTGTGGGATGCACATCCAGGGCACGAAGCTCCCGTTCCACCACATCCCAAAGATGCTCTATTGGGTTGAGATCTGGTGACTGTGGGGGCCATTTTAGTACAGTGAACTCATTGTCATGTTCAAGAAACCAATTTGAAATAATTCGAGCTTTGTGACATGGTGTATTATCCTGCTGGAAGTAGCCATCAGAGGATGGGTACATGGTGGTCATAAAGGGATGGACATGGTCAGAAACAATGCTCAGGTAGGCCGTGGCATTTAAACAATGCCCAATTGGGGCACTAAGGAGCCTAAAGTGTGCCAAGAAAACATCCCCCACACCATTACACCACCACCACCAGCCTGCACAGTGGTAACAAGGCATGATGGATCCATGTTCTCATTCTGTTCACGCCAAATTCTGACTCTACCATCTGAATGTCTCAACAGAAATCGAGACTCATCAGACCAGGCAACATTTTTCCAGTCTTCAACTGTCCAATTTTGGTGAGCTTGTGCAAATTGTAGCCTCTTTTTCCTATTTGTAGTGGAGATGAGTGGTACCCGGTGGGGTCTTCTGCTGTTGTAGCCCATCCACCTCAAGGTTGTGCGTGTTGTGGCTTCACAAATGCTTTGCTGCATACCTCGGTTGTAACGAGTGGTTATTTCAGTCAACGTTGCTCTTCTATCAGCTTGAATCAGTCGGCCCATTCTCCTCTGACCTCTAGCATCAACAAGGCATGTTCGCCCACAGGACTGCCGCATACTGGATGTTTTTCCCTTTTCACACCATTCTTTGTAAACCCTAGAAATGGTTGTGTGTGAAAATCCCAGTAACTGAGCAGATTGTGAAATACTCAGACTGGCACCAACAACCATGCCACGCTCAAAATTGCTTAATGTCAGAATGGGAAAGAAAGGTGATTTGAGTTTGGAGTTCAAGAGATTGTCTTGACCAGGACCACACCCCTAAATACATTGAATTAACTGCCATGTGATTGGTTGATTAGATAATTGCATTAATGAGAAATTAAACAGGCTTTCCTAATAATCCTTTAGGTGAGTATATCATTTGCAGCCAGGGTAGTCTAGCAACTCTCCGTTGGCGTGCGAGCTGCAAGAACCAAACTCTAGTCAGGCCAATCACATCGTGTGTAGAGTCGGTGGGCGGGCTTAACATAATGACAGCGGAGTTGCGGTGGTTCTGAGTGCTACTTGTAAACAAAGAAGCTGACGAACAGCGGTCTTTCGAATCGGCTTTGGCCGCGACTCTGGAAGACTTGGAGTTAAGCTTTTCTTTGAGAAAAGAACAAAGAACGGCACTGAAGTCATTCTTAAGAAAAGAAGATGTGTTCTGAGTTTTGCCGACTGGATACGGCAAAAGTTTAATCTATCAACTAGCTCCACTTCACCTTCTTCATTGCTCTGGTTGGTTGTAGCGCTATCCTATTGCGTGCAGAGGGAATGTGAAAGACAACCGTTTATCCCGCCCCTCGGATTGAGCCCTGCCAATGGTGTTACCAGACCAAACATCTTGATGTGGGTCTGGCTTGTCAGGCTACATAAACGGACCTTCACAAAAACTCTTCTCCAGATTCACAAACGCTTCGTAAACATCCGATTTGTTCATAGTTAAATGTGTGTATGTTAAAGGGGTCCTATGAAACATCTGCAAAGTTATGACGCTTCTGTATACTGACCCAATAGCATATCTTGAAAACTAGAGCGACTTGCGTACTGCTGACCGCCGGAAGCTAGTTATTTTATTTAAGTTCTAAATATGGATATTTTTCTTGCACAAACGTGCCACTTTGCTTCAGAAGGCCTTTATTAACCCCCCGGAGCCGTGTAGAACAGTTATATGATGGATAGATGCACTTTTATGGACTTAAAAAATGACCCAACAAGTCACTGCCATTATAAAGCTTGGAAGAGCCAGGGCATTTTTAACCTCTTAAGATCTGGGACCATTTTTGGGATTTCCGCCTGAATTTGGCCTACCCAAATATAAAAGCTTCCCATACACACAGTGGTCTAAGTTCAAAATGTTGGTGTCATTTTACAGGAAACCCTTTGAAGTTACATAAAACACTGCTAAAAGTGATAAACATGTAAGTATAGGTTGTCTGAGCTGTAATAACCCCCCCGAAAAAGAGATGCTTTTTGATTATTTTTTTTAATAAATTCAGTTTTTAAAGTGTGTAACTCAGGCCCTGTGTGCTCTAGCACCCTGCAGACCGTTTGGGAAAACAGAATTTTGTCTGTGTCATGTTGTATGCAAGATTTATTCAAATGGATCTGAAGGGAGGACCCCCCCCCCCCTTACCCTGCTGCACCCCCACCCCCCCACCCCCCCATATACAGTGGTATAAATACAATATCACAGTGTCATTAAATTAATTTAATATGCTGGAAACAGCCCAAACTGTCTGCAGGGTGCTAGAGCTCACAGGGCCTGAGTTACACACTTTCAAAAATGAATTTATAACCAAAAAAAATCAAAAAGTGTCTCTTTTTTGGGGGGTGGGGTGAGTGGGGGGTTATTACAGCTCAGACAACCTATACTTACATGTTTATCACTTTTAGCAGTGTTTTATGTCACTTCAAATGGTTTCCTGTAAAATGACACCAACATTTTGAACTTAGACCACTGTATGTGTTTATGGCAGGCTTTTCAATTTGGATAGGCCAAATCCAGGTGGAAATGGTACCAGAGTAATTTAGTGTAAATACGTTACTTACTGTACTGAGTTCGCGGACTTTAAGTGGTTAATATAACTCCGATATTATTCGTCTGAAAGAAGAATGTCATGTACACCTAGGACAACTTAAGGGTGAGTAGTTCATGGGCTAATTTTCATTTTTGGGTGAACTATCTCTTTAATTGTCCAGAATTCAGCTGCCCATATCAAACGCTTATGCTAAAATTGAACAAAAACACAAAAATTTCATGCAGCATTTTAGTGATTATGGAAAAGTTAGTTGTGGATTCAGTATAGAGGCATGAACACACCAGGTTCACCATCTAAACCAAAAAAGGTGAAACTCGTACATGCACTGTGGTTTCCGCATGTTCTTAGTTACGGTACTATTTACATCACACAGCTTAATTCAGTAGAAACAATACTGAGAGTGCTTCCCACAGAGAGTTTTACTTCTATAAATTAGCTTCCCTGTTTTAAGAAAACAATATTACATTTACTCCGGGTAATGGGTGTGTCTTATACATGTGTATGCCTTAATGTGAGCTTCCTTATTGATTACTTGTCAGACAATGCAGCGATTGGGATGAGCAAATGGCACGATAGCCCATGGCGTGATTGAATTAATATGGCCAGTACAATGTAATTTTTGCTAGGTTAAAAGTTTGCACTTAACCTGTAGATATTTTGTCCGTCTTCTTTCAAATGCATGCCTCCTTAGGGATCTATGATTAAGGGTGCATTCCAACTTTGTACTTAAAGTATGTACTATGCTGGTAATGCAGAAGTACATACTTTATTAGTATGACAACATGTGCATTTTGGGACATTCATAAAATGTGTCCAACTACAGAACATTTATCTGCATACTCTTTGCATTTGCATGTTAGTAGTGCTCGAAGTGGGCCGGTACGCACAGGTAGTACCGGCTCTTCTCTACTTCTATATTTAATCTTTAGCATATCTTCACTTTTGCCACTCAAAGTCAATGTGTCTGGATGATTAGTCATTATAGTAATTTCAAATGTGTTAATGATTTGCATATGCCACCCCACGTCAAGCACTGCATGTTAGGTTCTAAGAGCTAGCAAAAACTAAGTGCAAGAGGTTGTTGTGGGTAATATTAGCTATAAATGCATTCAAGAATGCGCATTTTCAAATCTACTTTAAATAGTAAACCATCACAGCACTTTTTATCTACAATATAATATTATTTGGGACACCATAATTCTTATTTCTCATGCCTTAGGATGGATAGTATGTTGGACATAGTTTTCTAAAGCCTTTTTTAAAATGTTGTTCTTCTGCAGTGACTGGTATAATTCCCGGAGTCCATTCCTCAAACCCCATCTCAGTGTGGACATCATTAATTACCTCTATGAGCTCAATGATGTTCAATTTGATGTGGCATCCAGGGGTCATGACCTTGATTCAGAATGGCCCACTTTTACAAGGTAAAAGCACACTGCAATTTGTAATATAAATATAACATCAACAGTAGACTAACACAAACACACTGGCACACATTGAATGCTAATAATTTGTAGTCCATTTGGTATTTATGGTCCATTTACCATGACTGGAAATAGTATGTGTGAATGCATTTTAATAAGCTGATTGATGATGATTTTAAATTGATTAAAAAATATGTCACAGGAGGACACTGGGAATGACTAGCTCTCCCAGTCACATGTGGAAACCACCGAGTCGTAGCTCCAGCATCAACAGTCTGGCCAGCACATACTCACAGGTACCAGCACATCTATAGGACTTCTCTGTAGCTTTAAGTGAAATAAAAGTAGGTACGGTTGTTTCATGCATTATGCAAATATATCAAATGTATTAATTAGGCAGATTATTTATATCATATTTATTAGTGCTGTCAAAATTAGCATCAACGTATGCGTGAAAGGGATAGTTCACCAAAAATGTTAAATTAGCCCATGATTTACTCACCCTCAAGTCATCCTAGGTGTATATGACATTCTTCTTTCAGACGAATACAATCAGAGTTATATAAAAAAAATTCCTGGCTCTTCCAAGCTTTATAATGGCAGAGAAACTGTTTCTGTTTTGAAGTCCATAAAAGTGCTTCCATCCATTATAAAAATAATCCACACGGCTCCGGGGGGTTAATAAAGATCTTCTGAAGCGAAGCGATTGGTTTGTGTATGAAAAATATCCATATTTACAACTTTACAAACTGTTATGTCTAACTTCCGCTAACTGTTGTATGCGTGTTGATGAGAGACTGGCGTTCCAGATTATGACGTTAGACGTGAACGTGCGTACGATAGTTAGCGGAAGTTGGAGACTACATTTTGTAAAGTTTTAAATATGGATATTTTTCTTACACAAACAGAAGGCCTCAGAAGGCCTTTAACCACCCAGAGCCGTGTGGAGCACTTTTATGATGGATAGATGCACTTTTCTGTCATTCTTTGGCTAGCTTTACATTAAACAATCACACTCTCATTCATGCAAATGCTTTTAAACCATTCAAGCACCACAAGACAAAAGAGAACGTGCTTACTGTGAATGTCTTGTCTATGTGACACACGCACGACGCACAGAAAGACGCGCGCCAGAATCGAGTTTTCTTTCACGCTTGAACAAACAATAAGACACAGATTTATGCCAAAATGCCTGCTTTGTTGAGTATTCTCATAAGAGTAGTCTTAAATGAGTTAAATAATGTCTAAATGAACTTAAAGAGTTCTTAAAGTTGCAGTGTTAGACAGGTAGGAAGGCCACAGCTAAATATGACATTTATTATACTGGGTTTATGTGAAGATTGTTTTTAAGTTCACTTAAATTAAAAGTATTTTTTAAAGCCTAATAATTATTGAAATTCATAGCTTTCAATTATACTGTACTAATGTTGGATGTCTATCATTAATGTTTTAAAAAGAATCTATTTCATAGAGACATCAGTAGCAGTATTAGTATCCGTGATACTGACCTTCATTCATAAAAAGATGCCATTACAACACATTTTTCAAATATACTGTCTTTAAGTTGTTACTACATTAATTTGGAGAGTAACTATGAAATTATATAAAACTCCAATGTTTTTAAACACGATTCATTACAAAAAAATTAGATTTATTAATTAGTTAATTTTTTTAATCGATTGACAGCACTAATATTTATACTAATTGTTAATATTAAACATATTTATTATTTGTCATGTATCATTCTAACCTTACAAACGTTTGCACCACTGTTTTATATCCAGCAGATGGCATTGTTTGTCTTAAATCTGCTCTGATTCATCTCTTTCTCTCTTTCTGATTATGTGTATCTCGTCTCTCAGTTTATTTTCTCTCTTTCTCCCAAACCTTGTAGCAGGCCCACGAGTTCCCTGGGAGTCCAGACTTTGGACCTGGGCTTCTATCAGACATGTCTGTGCAAAACTCCAGTGGACTAAATGATTCTTCCATCAGTGCTATAGACGAACTCCGTCTGGAACTGGACCAGTCTGAATTAAAGCAAAGAGAGTTCCTGGACCAGGTGCATCACTTAGGCGCAGAGGCAGGTGAACTCCGTGGGGTTGTGGTGGAGCTCCAAAGGCAGCTGGATGTCTCTTTAGCTGCGCAAGGTAACCATCAGGAGCTCCAGCGGAACCTGGAGGTGCTAGCTGAGAGCGAACGAGCCCTATCCCATGAGTTGGAGGTCTTGAGAGGACGTGAGACCATCCGAGAGGCCTCCCATAAGGACCTCCAGGACATGTTGGCAGCAGCAGAGCGTAAAAATGAGGAATTGATGGCAAGGCTAGGCGGAGTATTGGATGAGAAAGGCCAGAGGGCGGCCAGTGACTTCAACTCTGCCCAGAAGATTCATGAGTTGTTAAATGAATTGAAAGAGGCTGAGAAGGGGAGGATAAATGCTCTGACAGAAGGAGAAGAGAGGAGGAGGCAGGCAGAACAACTAGCTGAGAAAGTCAGAATGAAGGATGAGGCACTCCAAGAGGCTGAGGTAAAAATGGCAGCTTGGATGGAGAAGGGTAAACAACTGCAGACCAGGGCAGAAGAGCACCGTAATGTCATGGACAAACTCCAAGGGGCTCTTGCGGTACGAGAGAAAGAGACCAGCAACTTTCAGAGGCAACTGCAAGATCTTCAGCACTCTCTGGAAACGATGGAAAATCAGGCCAAAGTGGAGAGGAAGGGAATGCAAGAGGATAAAGAAGAGCTTGAGAAGAAGATGAGTGGTCTGGAAGGGCAGCTGCGAGGATTGCGGACACAGCTAAAAGCTAAAGACTCTGATCTTCTCTCCAGTACCAAGACAGTCCAGTTTATGGAGAAAGAATCAGAGAAGCTTAATCGAGAGAAACAGAATCTGATGGTAGCCATATCTGAACTGGAGAACAGCACCAAAGAGCAGGTCAAGAAGATTGACGAATACAAAGATACCTGTGCCATGCTTATGGAGCAAAACAGCAAGCTCCTCCAGACGATGAACAAGAGTGAGGGCACCAAGAAGGAGTTGCTTGAAAACAAATTTTCCCTGGAGAGTGAGCTGGCTGGATTGAGGGCCTCGGAGAAGCAGTTGCGAGCTCAAATTGATGACGCGAAAGTGACAGTGGATGAACGAGAGCAACGGATAAGAGAGGAGAACAGGAGTCTGGATGAGAGTCTGCATAAGGCCAACATGCAGTTGGAGGAATCCGAGAGTTCAGTTCGCCAACTGGAGCTGGAGAACAAGGACCTTGTGGAGGTTCAGGTCACTCTTAAAGCGGCTCTCACAGCTATGCAGGAGGAGATACGCAACATCAACAGCCAGATTGCTGAACTTGAGAAGAGTCTTGGAGCTGCGAAATGCAATGAGTCAAACCTGACCGCACAGCTTAAAGATAAGGATTCCCAACTGGAGGACCGGGAGAAGCTCTGTGAGGAGCTCCAGGGAAGGGTGGAAGAACTTGAAGGTCGGGAGAGGGATTTGGAAATGGAGAAGTCAAAGGCAGAAAGAGCTTTCGTTAAACAAACAGAGATGATTAAGAGTCTTGAGGCCCAGAGAAAAGTTGCAGAGAAGGTCCAACTTGAGCAGAGCGCATGTCAGACTAAAGAAACCCAAGAGATGACCTCAAAAGTGACTCTCCTGGAAGACCAGCTGGGATTGAGTTTGAAAGACGTTTCTAGGCTTCAGGAGGAAGTGCTCGATCTCAGGGCTAAACGACACAGTGCTGTGGAGGAGAAGGACAAGACTCAAGCAAAGCTGGATGTCACTGAGGCTTCCTGTGCAGAACTGCGGATCTTGACTGAGCAATTGAAGAAGCAGGCAGAGGAGCAGAATCGACTGCATGTGAATGAGCTCCTGCAGTCTAGCGAACGTGTTGAAGCCTCAACTTCACAACTAAACCAGGAGACATCAGCACACAAGAAAACAACTTCTGAACTTGCCTCAGCCCAAGAGGAGCTGGTAGAGCTCAAGGCCCAGAATGAACGGTTGGTCCTGGAGAATGCTGAGACCAGAGAGTGTCTCCACCGAGTCAACACAGAAATGGCGGAGCTGGGAATAACAATTTGCCAGCTCACCGCAGAGCGGGAAGAGGCCCGGGAACGATGGGCTGCCGAAGCTGCTCGGATACAAGAACTGCAACAGCAAGGAGTGAGGGAAACTGAGCGACTCAATGCCAGCTTGGTGGCTCTTCACCAAGAAAACTCTAGTCTACATGAAGAGCTCCAACAGACCGAGACACTTTCAAAAACTGTGCTGGAACTGAAAGAGCTGCTGGACAAATCAGAGGGGGAGCGGGACGCTGCGCGAGAAGAGATCTCTACAGTGAAATTTCAGATGAGCACGGAGAGCATGACTTTCAAGAACCAGATAAAGGTAAAATGATCGCAGAATCTTCATTATGTCATTATCTTCATTATCCATCTTTACAAATACTTACACTCAGGGTTCCCGTGGATCCTTAAAAAGTCTTAAATTAGATTTTTTAAAGTTAAGGCCAAAAAAGTCTCAAGCCTTATTTTTACTTTTGAGAGGTCTTACATTTTAGATGATACTTTTTAAATACTTTACCAAATGAAAACTAATCTAATTAGCATTTTACATTATTTGTATTCTTTCATTGTGGATTTGCTTGTTCACGTGAAAGTTTGCAGCATTTACGTAGCCCAATGAGAAGAAGGAGAAAATTGATAATGTAAATTCATTCTTTGTTTTAACGTTGTGCGAGCTGACATTGAATTCTTCACTCACGCTTTCACTGCGTGATATATGCAGTTATATGCCCCCGAGTTTTAAGATACAACGGTTTTTATCTTATATTTATATCATAAAACTTGTTGTAATATAACTACATCATATCACATGAGCAAGAGTTACATTTTCCCCCAAAATCAACAAAATGCAAATGTGAAATGTATTTTATATAACAGTTAAATAAGTTATATAACATTGTGACTTACATTTTAGACAAAATATTGTTCGTTTTTCCTTGATTTCGCCAAGTCTCCAAGCAACCCAGAGCAGTGATTTGTTTTGAATCAATTCGCATTTTGAGCAAATCAGTTTAATTAATGATTCAATGACCTATTCAATAAAGGCCCTGTCCCAAATGGCACACTTCATGTGCACTTTCGGTCTTGTGGACTTACAATGGCCACTGCGTGCGCGTGTCCATTAAGTCCAAGAGACCGCAGTGTGTCCCGTTTGTCATTTTAGGTCTCAGAAGGGTGCTCACGAGCGACCCCTTTGAGGTCGATATGAGCCCTTGATGCGCACTTCTGCCGAGCCCACACTGGTGCGTGTTCGGCAGCGGACTTCTTCCCGGCAGTCAAAGCGGCATTACGTAGTGAAAGTGCGGACTCAGAGGAAGACTGAGGGTTTAGGGTGCCATTTGGGACAGGGCCAAAGACGGTCACTTGCTTTGTTCCTGAATGAATCAGCTGTTTGAACAAATGGCTTGAATGAATGACTCGCTCATTGAGACAGTGACTCGCCGCCACCTACTGAAGGTTTTTCATAGCATTAATTATGCAATTGTAAATATATTAATGCCATTTCTGATGCCGCTTCTGTCACCTCTGCACTGCAAAGATGGATTTTGTTGATAAGGATTTCACTTGATTGGTTACAGACAACTATACTGGGTCATTTCTAATTGAATTAAATTTGAATGTTAGAATTTCACATAAAAGGTGATGTACACGTCTAATAAGTTTAGAAAAAAATGACCGTATAGGTAAAAATTCCCCTGGAAATCAATTTAAGGTGGCAAATATTGCCCCTTAATAAAAACATTAATTTCTGTCATGGCTGTGAACTGACCACTGCATAAAATATGAACAATATGAATGTCTTCGTGAGTCAGCTGTCCATAACAGGTCTAAACCAGACATGGCACCAGGACAAAAACACACTCAGCAAAATATCAAATTACCAACAAAATCTTTGAAAATGTTTAGATTTTTTTGTCAATATTGCACACCCCTAATGTACAGTGTTAATTTTTAATTTTCTTAAAAGCCTTACATTTTGCTTTAAAGGGTTAGTTCACCCAAAAATGAAAATTAGCCCATGATTTACTCACCCTCAAGTTATCCTAGGTGTATATGACATTCTTTCAGACGAACACAGAGTTATTTAAAAAAAAAAAATGTCCTGGCTCTTCCAAGTTTTATAATGGCAGTGACTTGTTGGGTCATTTTTTGAAATCCATAAAAGTGCATCTATCCATCATATAACTGCTCCACACGGCTCCAGGGGGTTAATAAAGGCCTTCTGAAGCGAACTGGCACGTTTGTGTAAGAAAAAAATCCATATTTAAAACTTTATAAACTAAAATGACTAGCTTCCGGCGGTCAGCAAGTCGGCTTATGGCGAAAGAGTAACGAAAGAGACGCATGCGCATTGACGAACGCAGCAGATAGAGCAAAACGGTCATAGTTCTATGAGAGAGGACTCAAATGCAGGAATGAGTGATCAGGGGTTTATTGACAAACAGCTGACAAGACAAGAAATGGTGAGGAGGTGAACACAGTCCAAACAGTAGGCAGATTAGGAGCACAATCACAGGCAGGAAGAGCAGCCACTATAACTAGCTCCAGGAGGTGGTAGACTGAGAGCAGTTCTGACAGAGCAGCATGAGATCAGAGGATACCAGCGATGGCCAGGCAGGAATCCTAGGGCAATGCAGTCAGGCCTTATCAGGAAACTCGCCAAGCTTGCAGCTAGGCAAGGAGAGCAAGCTGCCAGGGAAGCTCTACTTGCAGGACAGGAACTAGAGACACAGAAAACAAGACCGAAAGGCAGCACAAACACTTGGCAATACTAGCATAACAGCGCACGTAGGTACAATGTATAACGAACCAGCAACCACATGAGGGAAAGAACACTTTATAAAGGGAGCAGAGAACCTGAGGAACAGGTGAACACACTCAGACAAACAAAGAGCAGAGAACATGAGGAAAGGTTGAGCACACTCAGATAAGGAACAGGTGAGCACACAATCAGTTAATCAATGAGGACTAGACAAGGACTAAACAAGGGGGCATGGTAACAGGAAACAAGGAGGCAGGACACAGGGAGCACATGGCAAACACAAACCAAGACAGAGCCATGTGTTCATGCACAACACCAACAAAGACGCATTAAACAATGACAAAACATACAGAGCTGTCAGAGGAGAACCCTGACAAAAACAAAACACCTGTCATGAATTAGAGTCTAAAACGATAATTTTCTTAAAGAAATATGGCGGAGGATTTGATATAAGAGAAGAGGGGCTTGAGTTTGTTGCCCAGCACTATCCGCGAGAGGCATCAAAGTTTGCGATGCTCCTGTACTTTGCATCAAGGGTTACTCTTTCGCCGTAAGTCGACCTGCGTATTGCTGACCATCGGAAGCTGGTTATTTTAGTCTATAAAGTTTTAAATATGGATATTTTTCATGCACAAAAGCGCCACTTCGCTTCAGAAGGCCTTTATTAACCCCCAAAGCCGTGTGGAGCAGTTATATGGTGGATAGATGCACTTTTATGGACTTCACAAATGAACCAACCATTAGTCACTGCCATTATAAAGCTTGGAAGATAATATAACTTCTATATTATTCGTCTGAAAGAAGAATGTCATATACACCTGGGATGACTTGAGGGTGAGTGAATCATGGTCCAATTTTCATTTTTGGGTGAACTATCCCTTTAAGGAATGTGCAGAAACTCTGTACACTGTGTTCATGTCATGGTAGAATTACAGTGATTACAAGATGACTCTACTCTGTACAATCTCTACAAGCTCTCTAAGATAATTTGTTTCTATGGCAAAGCTCGTAATGCCAAAATGCATCGGACTTTGCTGTTGATGTGCATTTTATATCTGCTTTGCTATTTATTCGTTTTTACTGGATTGTTAATTACTAATAGTAGAATTGGAAAAGTAATATCACCGTACATACACATGTACCTCTTGCAGCCTTTTTGCTTGTTTTTTTACATGTCACAGCAATTGGGTGAGAAAAATAATTACAGTTCAGCAATGTGAACTCGCACTGCAAGTCAGGAGTCTGTAATCACAGTAATTCTGACATGACATGAATGCAGTTTTTTCTAAAAGACTTTAGTAATGTTTTATCTGATTTACTTTGTGATTGGACATATGCTATTATTATTCATTTATATAATGATTACTTTTCAAACTAGAGTCTTAATGAAGAGGTTGAGAGTCTGAAAGCTCAGCTAGACATGGAGTTGAAGAAGACGTCTGAGCTGGAGGCCAAATTATCAGAGTCAGAGGTATGTAAATGTTTTGAGCCAGGTGTAACCGCATCACTTTTAATACTTTCATTTTAATGAGCTTCGTGATCATCAGATACTTTTTGCATACCAGCATGTGAATCATTATTATTCATCTCTGTTGGCTGATAACACTGATGTTAGTAGGTGATGAATGTCTGTTCTCTTGCTGCTCCTTTTGTTCTGTTCTTTGGAGACCCACTGTGCGAGACGGTGAAACAGACGACACGAGATTGGGGTTAATTGCCAGACAGTGATGAATAATTTGCTTCTCATTAAGTCTATAATTAGGAACAGTGTGTACTGTTTCTTGCAGATATTTGTCAATTAGAGTACAAGTGCCACTGTAATTGTCTTCTATAGAAATGTTCTTCCAATTTTTCCAACTTTTTGCAACAATGAAACTTATCGTTAGCCTCATAGCATAATTGCCTAAGTCCAAAAACATTGAAATATGATCTGGGCAATTATGCTATGAGGCTAACGTTATGATAATGTTGTTGTTGTTGTTTTTCTCTCTACTATTTTGACTATTGAGTTAACATGTATATTTCCAATTTCCCTTTGAAAATGGTAAAGTGGCAGTATTTGATAGAGTATTCTGAATCATACCATATTCATACACCATGGTATTTACATGGTACTCCAATATACTTCAAAGATTACCACAAAACACGGTATTCCCTTTCAAAAATGTACAGTTACACTTTATTTTACGGTGTCATTGTTACAGTGTAATTATATATTTAAAGGGATAGTTCACCCAAAAATGAAAATTGTGTCATCATTTAATCACCCTCAAGTTGTTCCAAACCTGTCAAATCAAATCAAATCAAATCAAATCACTTTATTTGTCACTCTACATATGCACAAGTGCAACAGTAGGTGAAATTCTTAGGTGCAGTCCGAGCAAACATAGTAGTCATGACATGACATGTACAACATTTAAGCAACAACAGATTACACATCTGATGCGCACACAATTACTCACAGCACAGTATACACTACAATAAACAATAAATAATTTACACAATGTGAGTGTAGTTCTCACAGCTTTAAACAATATACACATACTTACAATATACATATACTTAAAACAATATACACTAAACATACATTAACAATAACAGTATACATTAAGCTATAGTAATAATATACAATGTACAGTATACAATATGTTCACAAATTGAAATCCAAAGTGCAATAGATGCTGTATGATAAATAAATGTGTATATAATGTGTGTGTATCTACAGTGGGTTGTGCTGAGTGATATTCTGTCCAGTGTGTGTTATGATACTGATGGATCAGGAGTTAAGTAGTCTGATTGCTTGTGGGAAGAAGCTGTTCTGGAGTCGGCTGGTGCGTGTTCTGATGCTGCGGTACCGTCTGCCTGATGGCAGCAGTGAGAGCAGCCCATGGTTCGGGTGGCTAGAGTCTCTGATGATCCTCTGAGCTCTCTTCACACACCGCCTGGCATAAATGTCCTGGAGGGAGGGAAGCTCACCTCCGATGATGCAGCTGGCCGTGCGCACTACCCTTTGCAGGGCTTTGCGGCTGCGGGCGGTACTGTTGCCGTACCAGGTGGTGATGCAGCCAGTCAGCAGACTCTCTATGGTGCTGCTGTAGAAGCGTGTGAGGATGTGGCGGTTCATTCCAAACCTCCTCAGCCGTCGCAGGAAGAAAAGGCGCTGATGAGCCTTCTTCACAACGGCCTCAGAGTGGACGGACCATGAGAGTTCCTCTGTGATGTGGACACCGAGGAACTTGAAGCTGCTGACTCTCTCCACCGGTGCTCCATCGATGGTGATGGGGCGGTGTTCTCTCTCATTCCTCCTGAAGTCGACCACCAGCTCCTTGGTCTTGCTGACGTTGAGGGAGAGGTTGTGCTCCTGACACCACCGTGTCAGAGTGTGCACCTCCTCTCTGTAGGCTGTTTCATCATTGTCGGTGATAAGACCTACCACCGTCGTATCGTCAGCAAACTTGATGATGGTGTTGGAGCTGTGGGTTGCCACACAGTCATGTGTGTACAAAGAGTACAGGAGTGGGCTGAGAACACAGCCCTGAGGGGCTCCAGTGTTGAGAGTCAGTGATGAGGAGATGTTACTGCCCATTCTGACCACCTGGCGTCTGTTTGACAGGAAGTCCAGGATCCAGCTGCATAACAAGCTGTTTAAGCCTAGAGCGCGGAGTTTCATGTCAAGTATGGAGTTTCTTTGTTCAAACTGTATGAGTTTCTTTGTTCTGTTGAACACAAAAGAAGATATTTTGAAGAATGTTTGTAACAAAGCAGATAGAGCAACTATTGACTACCATAGTATTTTTTCCCTACTATGGTAGTCAATGGTTGCTCTGTGTGCTTGGAACAAAGAAACTCATGCAGGTTTGGAACAACTTGAGGGTGATTAAATGATGACACAATTTTCATTTTTGGGTAAACTATCCCTTTAAGTACTGAGTAATATTAATTAACTACATGTACTTACTATAGGGTTATGGTAGGATTAGGGTTTGGTTGCATGTAATTATGCATAATGTACTGTTATTACTATGGTAAGTACATATAAAATATGTAACACGGACACTGTAAAATAAAGTGTTACCAAACGTACTTTGGCGGTACCATGGTATACTGTGGTACTTATAGAACATATAAGTGAAATGCATGGATTTACATGGTACTTTCAAGAATACCATGATACATGACACATGTTGAAAATACCATGGTACTACTATGTCCAAACAACTAGGCTTGGTAAAAAAAATATTGATTTCTCGATTTTAATCGATTCTCATTTTTACGAAACAATATCGATTCTTAAATTCTCAAGAATCGATTAGTCATCCTGTTTTCAGTTGATGAATGAATAGAACATTGTAGCGCGCCTCCCATCCATTAAATCAAGATAATATTTGTGCTTTGTTACTATTAATATGAAACAAAGTCACAGATTTCAAATGACGTCCATTTTATTACAAAATTCAAAAACATAAATACCGTTGTGGCGTGAGATCGCTCTGGCGCAGCTCAGCTGAGCTCAAGAGAAGATGAACGGATCTTCTCTTCCACCTTAATATCAGTAACAGCGCAAAATAAACATGAATGAACATCTGAAAGTGTGTTAAAAGAGAGTTCAACTTACCGAAATCTGTATCATGTCACATGAAATCGCTCAAACAGTGTTTCAATCGCGAGTAAAACAGCTTGTAAGCAATGTCATGTAACGTCACATTTACCTCAGAAAAACCATATTCATTGCCCATAAACTCGTCAGTCAGCTAGAAAAATTAACTCTAGAGAGGAGCATTTTTATAAATGTATGCACCATAGTAGGCTACATATTCATTATGATTTGTAATGTTCTTCAATATTTAATGCATGTAGCCTATGAATAAATCCGGCAAGTTTTTATGACGGCCACCATTTAAATGTTTATATTTCAAAAACGATTTTGAGTAGAAATATGATTATATAATAGTAAAGTTAATATTATAACTTTATTATTATATATAAAAAAAATTTTTTTGTAATTTAAGTGTTTGTATACAAGTTCATTTTTACCTTCAATATAGGCTGACTCCCATAGTTTACAGCATTAGTTAAGAGATTTGTTTTCCTTGAGAAAATTTGCCATGTATTGTACCTGATATGCAGTATATCCAAAATAATCGATCGGAATCTAATCGAATTGCAAGCTTGTGAATCGAAATCGAATCGAATTGTGAAATTTGTGTCAATACCCAGCCCTACAAACAACCATGATAGTACCATGTTTTTTGTAAGTGTTGCCATGCCCAACAAACATAGTTAGGGTTATTTATTGTACATTTGTTAATGCTAAAGGATTGTTAAATGCTGTAATTTCAATATTACAGTAAGGATGTAAACAACTCAGCGCTTTATGTTCCTTGGATTAGATGAAAATCAAGATAAAATAAAACAAAATGAGAAAATGACTGTACAGAACATTTTGATGTTTGTGTGTCCAGATTGTGTTCATGCACTTGACTGTATGTTTGTGCGTTTATATTTAGGGAGTGAATGTAGAATATTCTCGTCTGATTGAGGAGAAGGATTCTCACATCACTGATTGTGAGACTCTGATACGTGAGAGAGAGTGTGAGACGCAGCAACTGCAAGAAAGTGTATCAAGGTGAGCTCGTTCAAAAACACTATAAAAGGGTTAATACAGCACAGATAATGGATCTGCATGTGTAAAAAGCCATCACTAATGGATTTCCAAATGGAGCTTCATGATGAGGATTTCTTGGACCCTGGAAGAGATTTTGGTAATTATTGGTTAGGTTATATTTTTATGCACTATTATTAAATTCTATTTGCTTATTCTCTCTCCCTTTAGTACCAAAGAGGCTCTTAGTGACGTACAGAAGGAGAAGGAAGAAATGAAGCAGAAATTGGATCAGGTGTTGACAGAGACTCAGAACCAGCATCTTCAGATGTCTGCTGAGCTGGAGGATCTGAGCCAAACCAAAGGAAACCTGGAGGAACGGCTCATCGAACTCATTAGGTATATCGCCTAGCACTTCAGGGTTAACTTCTCTTTCCTAACCAAAAATCTGGGCTGTTTTGTTGTTATCAGTTCATGTGGTTTCATGGATATAGGATATAGATATAGGCCAACCTGCCAAATGTAGGTAAAAATCAACTGTGGCGGGCAAAGCTGTCAAATCACTAGCCAATTTGGCGGGTTACTAGTAGGGATGAGTCACGATTTTCGAATATTCGATTAGTTGATTTAATTATAGAATATCGAATAGGTTGTGAGATTATCGTCTAAAAAAATTCCCATGTTTTCGGTGCTGGATCTATTTATTTATTAATTTGGTGTATTATGCGCAGCTGAGTAAGCGACACTTGGATTTTCCGTATGTGTGACGCTTGGCGGCTTTTTCTGCTTGCATACAGACTCTTTTGAGGAGACAGTGAATAATTTGTTGCCCTGATTGCACTTGCTATGCTCAAATACACTGCAGACTCGCTCTCGCTCGTATCTAAAGCAAATCATCATCACTATCATCCTTTACATGTATGTTATTGAACTAATAACATTGTAATAGGCTAAAATGCGAACACTGGTTACATTTCTTCCTGAACAAGTGCGCATCCTGGTGTTGCTTTCACATTCACACGAATCGCGGCACAGTTCGAGTGCAACCGATCTCAGCTTGTGGGTTCTCGGGTTCGGTACCTCAGTGCGCACCAAGCTCTGTATGAAAGCTTTCACATTAGCAATTTTTCATGCCAACTGTGCCCATTTCGAACTAAACTGCCAGTGTAAAAACGCCCTGAGACAACAGAAGAAGAACACATTGTCTCACACGCACACTGTAGACTTGCGTGGCATATAACGATCAGTGGTGTAAAGTAACGAATTACAAATACTCTCGTTACTGTAACTGAGTAGTTTTTCTCAGGAATTGTACTTTATTAAGTAGTTTAAAAACAGTGTACTTTTACTTGAGTACATTTGCTGTATCGGTACTTTTACTGCGCTATTTTCCCTGCAGTCGCTACATTATGTTTATTTTAGTACTGTCACTGTGATTAGTCAAGGCGAATAATAAGTCCTGTCTACATGCGTCACGCGTGTGACTCCCGTCATATCAACCATAGCGCAGGGAGTCGCGACCAGCCTGGAGTGAGAGACACGAGCGCTTTATGAAAGGGGGTTGTTGCTGGTTACTGTATGATGACTTAAATCGTGAAATTGCTCCGTGAGCCAACATACATCCTCATCTCAGCATAGTTTATCAACTGAGCGAGGAGAGAACGCGTCCAAAGTTAAGTGTTTCTTAAAGGGGCGGTACACTTCATTACAAATCATATATAAAACTCCAAAAATATACATACCAGCATAATAAAATCAAAAGACAATCCAATTAAAATCAAAAAATATATTCAAAATAAGAGAATCAGAGTTTTTAATAATAAAGAAAAGATTTTGAGTGAAAATTGTAATGTTGATTTTACACTCATTACAAGTGCATATTTTAATGTAATGTGTTCTCATGGCGATTTAAAATTGTAGTCCATGTATATAGCAAATAACTTTCATAAAACATCAGATTTATATTTAAATCAGGTTTATGCTTTTAATTACAAGCAAAAATAATGGTGAACAGTGGTGAAAATTGTGAGTTACTCGATTCTGATTTCTGAAGTGTAGCCTATTCTTTTAACATCTACAGACTGGTTGTCATAAATGTTACCAGATTATTGGCTGCTTTCTCAAATATTACATGGCTGTATTTTTAGTGCTAGCAGTCAAAAATAAAACTTGGAGAAATATTGAAATACTGTTGATCTCATGTTTTTTTTGTTCTTACTGAGAATCATCCATAAAACAGTAAGCTACATTTTTAATTTGCAGGGTATAAGGTGGAATAACATTCATTGCATAATACTCACTACTCACTACTCTTGAGTACTTTTAAAAGGGCTACTTTGAGTAGTATTTAGGACAGGTACTTTTACTCTACTTGCACTACATTTTTGGCAAGTAACAGTACTTTTACTTGAGTATGCTTTTTCAGTACTCTTTCCACCACTGATAACCAGGGCTGGACTGGGGATAAAATTCGGCCCTGGCAAACCCAGCTCATCCGGCCCATGTGATCCTCGTGAATGTTTTTGCTGGGGTTAGGGCCTTACATTGGAGTAAATAAATAAACTAGGACAGGGACAAATAATGATGGATATTATTGAATTTACTGCAAATGCAGATATCAAACTTGATATTGCACTTTTGTCACACAGAAATGCACTTGACAGTAAAGCACTGACTTTGATGCAATAAAGTAAATTTACTGCTTTTAAATTCTGTTGTGTAAAGTTGTTCCAAACCGAAATGACGTTGTCTCTTTTAACCGAGTTTAACTGTTGGCCAATTTTGGCCAAACCATGCTCCTCATTACCATGGGTATATGGTTTCTAAAATAAATAATAAACTATTGAATTTGTAATAAAAAAATATATTGTAAATACGTAGAAAATACAAAAACAGCCTCTATAAAAGTGATTTATATTGCGCAATATTTAATGTAGCCTATAATAATAGCAACATTTTTAATAAATACATTTGTGCCAATACACCATATTTCTTCGCTGTTAGTAGCTGCAATTTGTGGTTGTGCTAGGGTGAGAAGTTTGTAGTGTGTATTGCCATTTTCCAACAATTTACCTCGTTGTGTATGTACATGCTCACGGCTGTTTTCAGCTGATTCACCAAAGAACCGTTATGTTACCATATCACACGATTGTATAAAACAAAATTCAGAGTCAAAGTGCCATTCATCACTTAATAGAGCAGCAGAAACGCAGAGCATGTGCGGCAGCGCTGTGCGGATATTCGCCTTTTGCAGTTTCATGCGCCCAAATAAAAAATAAAAAAATACAATAAAAAAAACAGCGCCTAATATGGACACAGTCTATGAATATGGAAGAAGGAAGGTCTCTCTCGCTGTGGCCTGTCAATTCAGAAGACAAACCAATGGGCCGCTGTCCCTGCATGATGGGCCAGTCCGTGGCAAAAAAAAAAAAAAACCTACATAAATAAATAAATAAATAAATAACCTTGTATCGGCCCCAAAGTGCGTCGGCCCACCGGGAAAATGCCCGGTATGCCAGATTACCAGTCCAGCCCTGCTGATAACGGTTACAGTAACTTGGGGCAATGTCAAATAACAGTCATATGTTTCAACATCATGTTAATATAGCCTATTCCCTAATTAATTAAACAGTTTGTAATCAGACAGTTTGAGAGTGGGAATGGTCTCTCTCCCTCTCTCTCTCTCTCTCTGTTTATATGTGTGTAGCCTATACATGCGTGCATTGGGGAGGGCAGGGGGTGCGAATAATAATCAAATAATTCCAGCTATCATCGAATATTATTTTAGCTTGAAATGCCCATCCCTAGATACTTCATGTCATGTTCACTCAGTTTGCTAGGGAAGTTCTTGCAAGCCAAATTGGAGCAGATTTAGCGCAAATACTCAACTCGTGACTCATCATGATATATTAAATACAGCATATTGCACAGAATCGGCGCATATCTGGCTTACTTGAACAGACACGTCACTACACAACAAATAACGACGCATTTGTTCATTGCATTGAAGCAATAGAGAAGATTAAAAAAAACATAATTTGGCGTTTGTTTTGTTCTGCTTGGTGTTTGATGTTTTTTGTACTGTATTGATCTATCCACCTAAAATACATTTTCGGTGAAAAGGATGAGGATGAAAGAGGAAGGGAGAAGATGGCTGGATGACATGATTTTGTTTGAATAAAACATTTTGGCTAGTAGAAGTTCTGAATGGCCGGTAACTTAAACATTTAGTAGTCAAATTGGCCGGTGAGTGAAAAAGTTATTTTCAATCCCTGGTTATAGGTCAGGTTTAGGTTTTAAGGTTTAAGTTTTTCTAACATGTCTAGACATGTTCATAAGACTTTATCCCACCGAACTAGAGTGTGGATCGGGCCACATCTTTCTGTCCGAGCCCGGCCCGCGTCCGACAGAGTAGTAACCGAACCCGACCCGAGCCCGACAGGCATTAAGATATTTATATCCGAGCCCGACCCGAACCCGAATCAATTTTTTTTTTTTCTCATACTAATGACGCATGTACGTCATGTACGCTTTTATTAAGCAACTGTAGTAAGGCATTCTGAAATGATTACAGATGAGCGCATCAGCGCGCAGACAGGGAAACAAATACACACGTTAACACAGGGCCAAATCAAATAGCCAATTGAAATTAAATGAACAAAGGTCTACCATAAATGGCCCAAGCTAACAGAACAAAACATTAACGTAACACAAATGCAGCTTATTGAAATGAAAATCACTCTTACCATTTTTCTCGAAAACTGTATGGCTACTAAACTGCAACATGGGATCTATTTACACAATCCATCCATCAAAATATAGGCTAATCCAGGTATTTATGCAGAAAAAGGATTGCATCAACTGTGGATGGCTTCAAGGCTGTCTTCCTCTGCTCGATGGTCCTGCCAGCAGCGCTGAAGTTGCGCTGCCAGGAACATGTAGCTTAATATGCAATATGCACGAACATGTTGCGTGCTGTCACAGCTACATTAACAAATTTCCGCACTCAGGAAGACGGATGTTAGGGTAATATTTTTAATTTATTTTAATCACAAAAACATACCTTTGCATCAAGTTAAAAAGGCCCATTGTCTACCTACATAATAAGCTGTTTTAAATTTCAAATGTTCAATGCCTTATCGCGCTGACGTGACCGAGCCCGACCCGAACCCGAACATTATTTCTAAATATCTGTCTGAACCCGGCCCGGCCCGTCGGTTACCGACGGGTCCCATCGGGCTCGGGTCGGGTATCCATCCTCTACACCGAACACACATTCTTATGGACTTATTCACTCTGAGAATGATTGATTGATTGATTGATTAATTTCACTCATGGTGTAAATAGTTGTGGTTCAAAAATTGCTGGACGATTAATTTTACTTTGTCATTAAAAAAAAAAAAATTAGTAGTTGTAAATATTAAAATAATTGAAATTGTTGTTGTTTCAAAAGTTTTGGAGTGAAAATTATCGGACGATTTTTGTCGGAAATTTATTTTGCTTTGTCTGGTTTCCCTTGTTGTCAATAGGCTTTTACTAGCTTAGATTTATTTTCTTATATGTTTAAAAAATAATAATACATATACACATAATGGAAGCCCCTCAGTTTTTTTTTTTTTTTTTACAATTTTGGTCTTGCAAAAATGTCTGGTCACACTTCAGGGGAGAGAAACTACAAAAAAAGAAAAGAAAAAAACTGAAAACAATTTCACAGATGAGGCTACTTGAATTCTCAATGTCAAGAAAAACGAATAATGGCAGCGTGAAATGTTTTTATTTCAAAGAAGCGCAGATAAAAGCAGAGCTTGTTCCTGCCTTTCAGATTGTTATTGCTGTACATGTTTAATTCAGGCCTTTGTAGATTAGTAAGTTCTTGTGGTTTGTAAGGTCATTCAATTCTCTAAGCAAAACAAAATTAAACTCAAATATCTACAGAGTCAGAAATCTGAGCAGAAAACACAAGAGAAAAGGATATAAGGGATATCCTTTATATATAAAGGATATAAAAAAAATCCTTTATATATAAAGGATATAAAAGGATAAAAGTAGGGTGACCACCCGTCCCGCATTTTGTAGGACAGTGCCAAAATGGTGAGCATTGTCCGCAAGACGTTAGCAGTGTCCTGCATTTCAATTATGTCTGTATTATGTTTTTTCTTCCCTGAAATAACAATACCACAATAAGAAATGAGATACTGGCATTTACAAATCCATTTGCACAGCAATCATGTTCTAGCTAGAGCGGGGGAAACAATGCAGTGGTAGAGAGTAGCCTAAATGTTTTGCTGATGATGACTGGATGGAGAAAATGAATCAGTGAAGACCTCATCAAAAGTCATTAAATATAGCTACACCAACCAGGACTTCATCTAGAAACAATAAGAACATCCAGATCCAACTTAATCTAACAAAACACACATTTAATGTTTGCATATAGTCTAATAAAGAAAATAAAGTAGTCGCTATTCAAAGAAATTATTTTTTTATAAGCTTATTATTGCCAATTTAATGGGTAAATAGGCTTTCCAGTGTAAATAAATATTTACATAGTATAATAGTATTAAATATATATCTCTCACAAGTGTCCCGCAAACTCACATCTACAGTGGGGCAAAAAAGTATTTAGTCAGCCACCAATTGTGCAAGTTCTCCCACTTAAAAAGATGAGAGAGGCCTGTAATTTTCATCATAGGTACACTTCAACAATGAGAGACAGAATGTAAAGTGTAAAGGAAAGAATGAATGGGGCCATGTATTGTGAGATTTTGAGTAAAAACTTCCTTCCATCAGCAAGGGCATTGAAGATGAAACATGGCTGGGTCTTTCAGCATGACAATGATCCCAAACACACCGCCTGGGTAATGAAGGAGTGGCTTCGTAAGAAGCATTTCAAGGTCCTGAAGTGGCCTAGCCAGTCTCCAGATCTCAACCCCATAGAAAATCTTTGGAGGGAGTTGAAAATCTGTGTCGCCCAGCGACAGCCCCAAAACATCACTGCTCTAGAGGAGATCTGCATGGAGGAATGGGCCAAACTACCAGCAACAGTGTGTAAAAACCTTGTGGAGACTTACAGAAAACGTTTGACCTCTGTCATTGCCAACAAAGGGTATATAACAAAGTATTGAGATTCACTTTTGTTATTGACCAAATACTTATTTTCCACCATAATTTGCAAATAAATTCTTTAAAAATCAGACAATGTGATTTTCTGGATTTTTTTCTTCTCATTCTGTCTCTCATAGTTGAAGTGTACCTATGATGAAAATTACAGGCCTCTCTCATCTTTTTAAGTGGGAGAACTTGCACAATTGGTGGCTGACTAAATATTTTTTTGCCCCACTATATGTCCTGCGACAGAGCAATTACCAGGTGGTCACCCTACCCAAAAGTGTCTTAGATATTCTTGATGTACATAATTACTTGTTTGATAAATTCTACAGTTTGGTGTGGATTAAATAATATAATCGAACAGCTGTAGATGTGATAACTTTCTTCTTGACATAAAATGGAAATGAAATGGCTGAATCATGAACGTTTATTTTAGACGTTGAGAACACCAAGAGTCACAAGAGAACCTTGGAGTCTTTCTTAATTTCTCCTCTCCTGATCTCTCTGTTTTCCAGGGATAAGGATGCTCTGTGGCAGAAATCGGATGCTCTGGAGTTCGAGCAGAAGCTGAGAGCGGAGGAGCAGTGGTGGCTGGTGGATAAAGAGGCTACACACTGCCTGGGGTGCCAGGGCCAGTTCACGTGGTGGCTGCGACGGCATCACTGCAGGTGGGCAATCTCGCTAACACCTGCTCTGCTCTCAAGGTAGAGGTGAAGTGAAATGCAAAAGATCGGCAGAAAATGATTTTATGAATATTACAAAGCTTAGGTAAGTTAAAGGTGCAGTAAGCGATTTCTGAGAAGCTTTCTGTTGATGTTTGAAATTGACACCCAAACAAACACACACCTCCCTTCATTGCTCCGCCCCCAAAATAATGAACTCGCTATGCAACACAGGCGACGGCTAACAGCTGGCATTAAACATTCCAAGCTTATAAGGTGTGGTATTAAAATTCTCGCGCATGCGCCGTGGTGCTTCGTGAGTTCACGGCAGAGGCCAACAAGGAAGACAAGAACTTGTAGAATAAAGTCGTTATTTTGATTTTTTTTTTTCGCACAAAAACTATTGTCGTCGCTTCGTAAAATTATTGTAGAGCCACTGTAGTGAGATGGACTTTGTAACGACGTTTTTAGTGCCTTTTATGGGTCTTGTGAGTGTAAATGTACTGAATGTCAATGGAGGCCTTTCTCAGCCATCAGCTTTCAACAAAAATATCTTCATTTGTGTTCCGAAGATGAACGAATGTCTTACGGGTGTCGAACGACATGAGGGTGAGTAATTAATTACAGAATTTTCATTTTTGGGTGAACTAACCCTTTAAGGGTGCTTTCACACCTAGGGTTGGGAGATGTCTCCTAAATTGGCAGCTGACGATGTTTACAGTAAAACATCGTGATGGACGATGATATCGTCTTTTTTAAAATGAATACAAATATATAATTTACTATATCTGTATTTTACTATCTCTTTACATAAATACTATTTTCTACTTCAAAACTATATATAATTTCGTTATTTTACTAACCCAAATAATGACTCTAGGTTGCACGTGAGGGAAAAAAGTAGCTTCCTTCCACTTAAGAAGAGTGCACTTTTTATTTTAATAAATCTCTTTACATAAATGCTATTTTCTACTTCAAAACTATAATTTCGTTACTAACCCAGTGTTCTGTATGTTAATGCTGTTTTACGTGAATAATACAGAGTGAAGCACAAAGCTTTGTTTACAAAGGAAATAAATTCGCAGCCATGAATGGATTCATGCCGAATGAGAGAGGTAGGCTGAGCCCAATTTAGGATTTGTCAGCTTTTTTATTCTGTTTTGCAACTTCCGTGAATTTTAACAATAGGCCTAACGTTAGTCCATTTTATCCCACATGGACATCTCGTTTCTTTTCTCAAATCTTCACTCGCGTCGCACCCATTTTCAAAGGGAATTACGTATAAACGTTTCTTCCTTTCGTTTGTTTATAATTAAGTCTATTATACCCATTCACGTCCTTTACTGTGGGAAAGTAGAAAAACACTGTAGGATGAGTAGGCTACCTTTTTACTTACTTTTATTTAACACAGTTTGTGCTTGTTATTAGACTTGGTAATGCACGTCAAGTTTATTTGAATGGCGCATTTCACACACACACAGGCCATTTTACTTTCGTTTTCTCTGGCAGTGAATAATCAAACATAGCTTAAATGTCTTGACCCTGTGGAAGATAAAATTTGCTCTTCAGAACTTTTACAACAAGTGTTGCTTTGCAACATCAGGAGAACACATGAAGACGAAGACATTTGAGAAGGTGTCTACAGCTCGTGGTTCATCTCGCGCAGAGCGGTACATGATGCATCTTTTTTTTTTTTTACTAATATTTAATTTTCTTATATTCTTTAGGTTACCATTATTTACTGATAATCGTTTAAATGTTTTACAGGCTGTGGTGTGTTTTTTCACTGACGGAAGTGCTGAAATAAACATGCTTATGAAATGGATGTTTGAGCCTCGTTTATTATTTCAAAATGTAGGCTATATCTGGTAAAGACTACAGTATTTAAAATAGAATATATGAACACACAAGCTGAAACGTCAAGACTGGGCCAAGAAATATCTCAAGACTGATTTTTCTAAGGTTTTATGGACTGATGAAATGAGAGTGAGTCTTGATGGGCCAGATGGATGGGCCCGTGGCTGGATTGGTAAAGGGCAGAGAGCTCCAGTCCGACTCAGACGCCAGCAAGGTGGAGGTGGAGTACTGGTTTGGGCTGGTATCATCAAAGATGAGCTTGTGGGGCCTTTTCGGGTTGAGGATGGAGTCAAGCTCAACTCCCAGTCCTACTGCCAGTTTCTGGAAGACACCTTCTTCAAGCAGTGGTACAGGAAGAAGTCTGCATCCTTCAAGAAAAACAGGACAATGCTCCATCACACGCGTCCAAGTACTCCACAGCGTGGCTGGCAAGAAAGGGTATAAAAGAAGAAAATCTAATGATATGGCCTCCTTGTTCACCTGATCTGAACCCCATTGAGAACCTGTGGTCCATCATCAAATGTGCGATTTACAAGGAGGGAAAACAGTACACCTCTCTGAACAGTGTCTGGGAGGCTGTGGTTGCTGCTGCACGCAATGTTGATGGTGAACAGATCAAAACACTGACAGAATCCATGGATGGCAGGCTTTTGAGTGTCCTTGCAAAGAAAGGTGGCTATATTGGTCACTGATTTGTTTTTGTTTGGTTTTTGAATGTCAGAAATGTATATTTGTGAATGTTGAGATGTTATATTGGTTTCACTGGTAAAAATAAATAATTGAAATGGGTATAAATTTGTTTTTTGTTAAGTTGCCTAATAATTATGCACAGTAATAGTCACCTGCACACACAGATATCCCCCTAAAATAGCTAAAACTAAAAACCACTTCCAAAAATATTCAGCTTTGATATTAATGAGTTTTTTGTGTTCATTGACAACATGGTTGTTGTTTAATTATTAATGTTGTAAAATTAATCCTCAAAAATACAACTTGCCTAATAATTCTGCACTCCCTGTAGTGTTTGCCTGTGTCTCGATGGTTACAAATAAAGCCACAATAAGCTAATTTAGCAAGCGGCAACCTCCCCCAGTTTCTCTTGAAGCCAATACGGAAGTGACTTAAACTGCAATTCATCGAGCAGAATCTTATTGAGCCCCATGTTAAAATGCCCAACTTTACAGCAGAAAAAAAACATGTTTACAGCCTGTTTACATGTTTACAGCCACAACAAATTGTGGTTTTGGTCTATACGGCTAATTTTGCCCTTCATGACGACTGTGAGGGGGTGAATTTCTTTTATAACTCATTCGTTTACATTATAAAAAGTCTTGAAGTTCTGCATAATTAAGGGCGTGGCCACTTTGAGTGACAGGTGGATAGCTGTTTGTCTGCTGCCTGTTAGCCATCGCGTTACCTCAGCTCCACCCACGTCCTGCCTCTTTGCCCATTTTCTGTTATCCGGGAGTGACGCGCAATGACGCGCTGCCAAGATGGCAACGGCCGGCTTTGAGGCTTCGAAACTGATCTTCAGATCCCTATGGGTGACGTCACGGACACTACGTCCATATTTTTTTACAGTCTATATGTAATTGAGTGAAGTTGTCAATCATCTTGATGGATGACGCAGAGGAAACGCTCTGAAAAAATATTTCAGACTCGATATAAAGAACTTCATAGTGGTTTGGTTTAAAAAATATTGTATGTTTTTTGTGCAGAATATTTGTACTTATGGTGTTCTGTGTTTCCTGGCAGGTTGTGTGGCCGTATCTTCTGTTACTACTGCAGCAACAATTATGTGATGACAAAAAGTGCAAAGAAGGAGCGCTGCTGTCGAGAGTGCTACACACAGCACGGCGCCGTGGTGGAGAGATTTACAAAGGCTGAACTCAACAACTCGTCAGAAAATCAACCACCACCCCACGCAAACGCTGCCAGACAACCACCACCACCCTATATACCCACACCAAGAGTTACAGGTACAGATACACACAGCAGAAGACACACCCTTAATGACATGGTGGATCGATCGTATTCACGAGTTGATTGCACATGAATGCCAACCTAAGATTGATGTGAATGCAATTTAGTTTGTATGCAGCTTAATGATGAAGAATAGCCAGAAAACACTTACACTACTACTGATTCATGAGGACAGACTTGTGCAATCACAAATTCTCTTTGAGAGTATGAAAAACACACCAAATTTGCACCCTTTTCTCTTCATTGTGTTGCATTAGTGCTAAAAAGCCTTCTCGTAGTAAAAAAAGCATACAGTTAAATTGCCTATTTTATTTTTTATTATATCTTGTGTGTAGGAACTTCCCAGGAGGTTTGAGTTGTTATTCTTCAAAGTGAGTTTTTAAATTCAGGAAACTTTTTTTCCATTAAGAGCACCCTAAAACTTACTTAGCATGCATAAAAGTTCATTTTTCTTTCTTATAATCTCTCTATGTAAGTAAGGGCTGAAAAGAAAGGTGCCGTCAACGTTAAGTGGTTTTTCATTTTGAGCATGTGAATACAGTGGCACGTATGATTGGAGAGAAACTTGAAGTGCTTAAACACTTTGTTCTGCCTGGCATTCATCTTTTTTATCTGAAGATTGTCTTCATGAATAGATTGAATGGCCATTGTAGGATGCTAAAGGACCAGGATTTTGATACAGTGCACTTTGTATAACATGCGTCGTTGTAATTGACAGGGGAATGCCACAAATTTGTCTTCACAAGCAGTCCTGTTATTGATTGTGTATAGCAAATATTCATTGTTAGTAAATGTTTCCTTTATGAGATACTAAAAATATATTCCTCAAGGGGGCGCTTGATGACTCAAAAACCAGATACTCCATCAGGCATGTTCAAATGTCAGGATTTTTTATTGTATTGCAGATATCGTTAGACAAAAATGTGTAATTAGTTTAAATCAAACAATTCAGAAACATTACTTAGAAACAATTAAGTAGCCACTGAACTGAAAACAGTGAATTTAGATCAATGCAGTGTTATTTTAGTATTATTTATATACTATTATAGTACTTATTATATTGTTGTAGTCAAGATCCAGTTGTATCCCTGCAGTTGTGGTCTTGACCGGTCTTGAAATGAAATCCTGAGTCCTCTTAGCCGAGACAAGACCAAGTACAAATGTGGTTGGGATCAAGACAAGACCGAGGCCTTCAAAAAGTCTTGAGTACTACAATATTATTATTAATATTTTAAATTAGCTTTTTTTTATTTTTTTTTACTTTTTTGTAATTTAGTTTTTCTTTTTTGTCATGTTTATTCGTTTTTTATTGTAGTTTTTAGTTTAGTTTGTCATTTTACTTATGACTATAAACAACTTAAACAACTGGAGTTTATGTAAAGTAAAGTCCCCCTGTGGTGAAAATCAAGTTTTTAATGTTGCTTATGTCTATGTGGTGTTTTAAGTCAAACATGTGCAAATTCATCAGTCAACACCATTGTAGTATTTTTTCCTTAAAAATGCAGTGATCCAAAGAGTCTCAAAAACGCAGAAATCATGAAATAATTTTGTGTTGACCGCGCATGCGCAACATGCCATCGGTTCTGTTCAGGATCTTTTCTGTTACTGCATTCAGCCTAGGGGGCTGTGACTTGGTGAATGAATGACTTGAACCCGGAGACTCGAGAGGAGAACTAATCAATTCTGTTTCTGGGACTGCATGCATTGCATATGGGGCTGTGACGGCCCAGATCAGACAAATAGGGCTGGGCAACAAACTCAAGCTTGATTTGATTTGATTGAAGTTTATTTTGAGAAAAAAATTAATAAATAAAAAATACAGTATATATATATATATATATATATATATATATATATATATATATATATATATATATATATATATATATATAATATTAAATATACTTATTTAAATATGGATATTTTTCTTACACAAGCACATGGCTTCGCTTCAGAAGGCCTTTATTAACCCCGGAGCCGTGTGGAGCACTTTTATAATGGATAGATACACTTTTATGGACTTCAAAAATGACCCAACAAGTCACTGCCATTATAAAGCTTGGAAGAGCCAGGGCACTTTTAATATACAGTAGCTCTGATTGTGTTCGTCTGAAAGAAGAATGTCATATACACCTAAATCATGGGTTAGTTTTCATTTTTGGGTGAATTAACCCTTTAAGACATGAAGATTTTTTTTTTTCCACAGGGAAAAAAACTTTTAAATATGTAATTTTGGTGCTCAAAGATGAGTTTTAAAGGATTACAATTATTGACTACAGGAGGACTTTAAGGTTGTCAACATATGATGGATCCAGTGTTTTTATTTGTAAGTTCTGCCCGTTTTCAGGACCCTTGCTTCATGCTAATTGTCTTTCTAATCACTTTTTACATGTCTTATGGGTTGATGTCATGCCAAAGTTGATAACGTACTGTGTCCTGACATGCAGTAACAGATCCTGGTGAGAAACCGGATGATGGGGCGTTTGACATCATAACGGATGAGGAAGTGAACGACATCTATGACAGCGACTCGCGAACCACCACTGGGTCACAGGAGGAAGAAGGAGAAGGAGGGCAAATTGGAGACATGTAAGGAAGGACACACAAACACACACAAATAATTCTAGACAACACCACCTATAAATACACTAACACTCTAAAGTTTTTCTTCAAGAAATTAATACGTTTATTCATCAAGCATGCATTCAATTGATCAGAAGCGACAGTTAAGACATTTATAATGTTACAAAAGAGTTTTATTTCAAATAAATGCTTGAGAATGAAGAGTGAATCCTAACGAAAAGGACAGTTCTCACAAAAATATGAAGCAGCACAACAGTTTTCAACATTGATAATAATCAGAAATGTTTCTTGAGCAGAAAATCATCATATTAGTATGATTTCTGAAGGATCATGTGACATTGAAGACTGGAGTAATGATGCAGAAAATATATTTTCAAATAGAAAATACTGCAAATATTGTTGGCTCTTATAATAAAGTGCTTGTGATGTTCCTTATTTGTAAATGGCTTCAGATTTAAAAAATATATGTATATGCAACAACATACAATCTGTGTGAAAGCACACTTTTGTATTATATGATGCTTAAAGGTACACTATGTAAAAGTTTTTCAGTAAAATATCCAAAAACCATATTGTTCCAGTTGAGTACTTACAATATCCCAAATTTTTCCAACTATTTGTAAATTGTGAGAAATTGCTATTTTAACCGCGGAACCGGGACGTGTGAGGGAGTCGCCTGTCGATGGCGTCATATCTGCGTTATCCTCAGTTTCCGGTTTTATTTTGCAGAAACGCTTTACTCTCACTGCAGTGTGAACAAGTGTCATAGCAGCCGCCGAGAGAACGCACAGAATAACGTCATAACATAATTTAGCACACTCAGATGTATCTAATATAAACAGAGCTGTGTTACCTCATACTCATGATCAGAAAAGCGGAAGTGGCGCCGGAGACTGTGGCATAATAAAAGTCCCGCTGCTCGCGAGGCTTGTGTTGCGTTCATCTTATTAACAACCGCTCCAGCGGCCTTGCTCAGCTCCTGCTCTGCTTCATACTACAGTAACGTTAATAATCACATCCATGAACATGATTTCTGCCCGAGTCCTATCCCGATTCTTTTCCACCGGCTGTGAGGTGAAGACCACATGTCCCAAGATTCTGCGCTCAAACTTGGCGTCATCAAACTACGCCTTTGTTTTGAATAGGTGACCTCTAGTGGATGCAAAAGTAACAGTGCAGCTTTATTACGCAAAGCCTTCAGCTTTTAGACTTGTCACGATAAGTCAAAAAGTGAGCGATGATGCTAGATGCACGTTTTTATTGCAAGGCAGTTTCTATTCTTTTAACTTCACAATTACTAAAGGAATCATTAAGGAACCACATTCATTAAGTCAAATTCAGAATTGTTCATGTTTGTACAAAGTGTGCACAAACGAAATGACTAGAGACAATGGGCGCGCTAAAACATTCCCATGTTCTCACAATCACACTCTGAATGGTGCAATTTGTAGCAGCATTATCAAGATTCTCCAGGCTGTGTCACCGGGTCTCTGTTTAGAAGATGTGCTCTGATGCTTCCCTAAATAAGTGTTGCTGACAGACAGGAAGTCCTGCCGGGAGATTGATTGGGAGTGGGATGATGACTGTCAATTTATGCATTTCATGCCATCTTGGGTACGTTTTCTAACAAGATGAGCACCTGCCTGGCATATAATTTCTAAAGCAGCCCCAAAAGATCATGCTTCCTGTGGGTGAGCGAGGTTTCTATAATTAGACGCACTCTCCAGGAAAGGATAGTTTTGATGGAATATTTTGTTTGTGATTTATTTATTAAATTTTGAGTCATTGAAGGTTTTTTTTAGCATTTAAAGGTGCAGTGTGTAATATTTATGAGGATCTATTGACAGAAATGCAATATAATACACATAACTATGTTTTCAGTGGTGTGTAAAGACCTTACATAATGAACCGTTATGTTTTTATTACCTTAATTATCTTTATTATCCCCTACACCGCGGGTCCCCTTACAGTGAAATCGCCATTTTGAGCCGTCATGTTTCTCAAAGCATTAACAAAAACTAAAATAGTATATCAATTTTAACAAAATATCACTGTTTCAGATTATACAATTTACGATACGAATCTAGAGATCAGAACATTCTTCAAAAAAAATCTTCAAAAAATGTCCCCTCAATTTATGGTTTATTGTGATGATTGTCTTTTACAGTAGCATATCAAGTGATGCGACCCCTGATGAACAGGAAGAGATGATCTCTACTGTACAGGATGCAGAAATCACCCTCCTCAAGTCAGGAGAACTCACGTTAGTATATACACACACACACACACACACACACACACACACACACACACACACACACACACACACACACACACACACACACACACACACACACACACACACACACACACACACACACACACATACTCTCATCCTGCTCCACTATTATTATTACTGTTGATTCTGTGCATGTCTTTCTGTAGTGCCTCTGTGCCTCTGGATATAGATGAGATTCCTCATTTTGGAGATGGTTCCCGAGAGCTCTTCGTTAAGTCCAGTTGCTATAGCGCCATTCCCATCACTGTGGGCGACCACGGGCCCGTCATCTGCTGGGTTTTCTCTTCTGAGCCAAAGAGCATCTCCTTCACTGTGGTGTACAGAGAGACACTTGACACACCTGTTGAGCAGGCCAAGGTAACAAACACACACATGCACTTTAACACCTGTTGAGCATGCAAAGGTCAACCATCACTACAGTTGCATGCTGTATAATATGCCCTAGTTAGTGAGATGCTCTAATAGTTCACGAAAAAATGCTTATTACAGTCTTATGACAGGTATAATTTGGTAATAGGTGTCTTTATGTGTGTTAAAACCTGATTTATTAAAGCTCAGATCATAACTCTAAATATTGCCTCACTCTTAGTACTGGGGAATAACTAATAAATTAGAAGAAATATTCTAATATTATTATTGTTATTATTTACTCTGACATTCATCTGTGGAAAAGGAGAGCATTTTAAATGGAAAAGACTAACATTTTGGTTCTCAGAAGTTGCTGTACATTGTCTTTATTATTGTTTTTATAGCTAATAATACTAAATAATTAGTTAAATATAGTTGTTTTAAAATAATTTATAAAAAAAAATTATGGTGTTATTATTATTATTTAGTTGGATTTAATTGTGTGCATGTTTGATGATTTCTCCCTGATTGAGATTGTTTTTCTGTAAGTTAAATACTAATATATATTAAAATATGAAATCTGCTAGAACACAATTGCTTGATTTAAATAGCATTAATATAGTTCTGCTTTGCGTTTGATAATTTTCAGTTTGTGTTATTTTAGTATTATTTATACATTGTTATATTATTTAGGAATATTGTGAATTTTGTTTCACAATAAACATTGTGTAGCCTTGGCCACCCCTGATAATCAGTGTTATCCGGTTGTTAAGTCTGACGTCACGCGGTAGAGCTTCCGGGTCCAAACGGGTCCAAATCTCATACCACAAGAAAAACAACAAACGGTGCTAATATACACACACAATGTGGTGTAATACTACAAAACAATTATAATCATAACCTTTATCTCCATACCAAAATTCCAGATGGTCAGACAGGGATTCATCTTTTATAAATTGTTAAAATAGTAATGTCTGTGACGCTGTGAGCACAGAGACGGTTGTGTAGACTGTAAGTATTTAAAATGTTTATCTTTTTAAATTGTTTGATGTTTAATATGAATAAATAGCGCTCATAAACGGCCGTCTATGGCATTCTCAAGTGAAACGAATTGAGGCTTGGACCCAGAAATGGCACTCCTTACATCACGACTAGAGTTGTAACGGTACACGTATTCGTACCGAACCGTTTCGGAACAGGACTCTCGGTTCGGTGCGCGTGTGTACCGAACGGTTCCGAATGCAATCTTTAACAGTTAACAGTCGGCTTGTTTTAAGCGCAGAACACACTTCAATCCTAGTTCCCACTGGAACATATTACGTATTCAGTCCATTTTATCACGAAATTCAAGCGATAAATGCTGTTTTGAAGCTCTTTAATGGGACGACTGATCCCTGTATAGGCGCGTCAATTCAATTCGATCGAACGCGATCATCTCTTCCAGAAGAATAAACATGAATTAATATCTTTTGGTATGTTGAGGATAACACTTACTGAAACGTATTATATGTTGTGTAACCGCTCAATCAGTATTTCAATCGCGGAAAGAAGTCAAACAGCTTGTAAACAATGTCACGCAGCATCATTTACCTCAGAGTCAGAAGTCATTCAGTGTCCACAGCTGTTAATTCACTAGAGAAATCAACTCTTTCACTAAATATATGCACTATATTAGCCAATAGATAGATGACAGTCACTAAGATATTTCAACAACGAATTGGAGGAAAAACATAATTTTATAATTAGATTTAGGAGTTCATGCAAAAACTGCCTTATGTGAAGTTTACATGTTTGCACACAATGTGTTATTTGAGTGTTGATTAATGTATCTAAACATGAATATCAGCTGAATGGCTCATAGTTTGGGCTCTGTTGTTAACCTTTAATATTATAGTAATGTGCAAGTAAGGGCTCCCTATATATAGTTTACAGCATTATCCTTAAGAAACTTATAATTATCATTTAATTAATTTAAGGATAGACACAATTTTTCCAGTAAACCACTGTTTAATAAAAAATAAATAAAAAGCTATTTTTTAAAACTGCTGTACCGAACCCGTACCGAACCGTGACTTCAAAACCGAGGTACGTACCGAACCTTCAGTTTTGTGTACCGTTACACACACTGGTCATAATGTTATGCCTGATCGGTGTGTGTGTGTGTGTGTGTGTATATTTATAAGTTTCAGTCTGAGGGTGTCTCAGGGTTCAGCCTGATGGGAGTTACTATAGTGACATTTTTGACAATCTCAACAGAAAATCAAAGCACTGCATTAAACTCGCTAGCAGAAAGGCAGCGTGATCCTCCTAATATTGCGTCTTAATAAGACAGTTGCCCAGAACTCAACACGGCATGATGTCAGCTTCACATCCTCTATAGAGACCACCGATCAAAATGTATCGATTGGCACCCGATCAATCAGAGCAGCCTTACCATTAATCCTAGGCTAGCTTTCCTTTTATTTGAGATGGTGCTAAATCTTTATGTCCCTGTGGTTCAGGTTCTGATTCCTCTCACACGCTGTAACTCGCACAAAGAGACCATACAGGGCCAACTCAAAGTCCGCAACCCAGGAGTCTATACACTCATCTTTGACAACTCATTCTCCAGGTATAGTAACACACAAGTGACATTTACACATTCCGGGAAGCCTTTCAGAGCTTGTGCTTAAGAAAAAAATCTGCTCTATAACTTTTTGCTGATGTTTTCTACAGTGTCAGACTGATTTTTTACTTACCTCAGTGCAATAATGAACTCTGCTGTGCAAAGCATTTTTTTGCACTTTTCTGCATCTCGTATGCTGCCTATATATGTGGCCTAGCTAGACCTTGTTTTATAGCATCATAGGCACACTATTGACACAAAGGTGGCAATATTACGCTGTCTACTATGATATGTTATTTAGATAAAATTCTAAGGCATTGCATGTGTTGTTGACAGATAAGGCAATCGCAGATAAGGCATTGCAACAATTACAGATATCAAGTTGTTGATATCAAGAATGAACAATTTTGAAATGTAATTCCTGATATCAAAAATTGCCATTGTTACTAGTAAAAATTCCATTCCTAATATCAACAATGACCATTATAACTAGTGAAAATTGAATTGTTGATATCAATAATTCATATCCTGGGAATTAAGTCAAAACGACTTGCCATAACTGGTGCGTTCTCAAAAAAGTAACTCAAATATTTTGTTGTAAATTTAAAAGTAATGCATTACTTTACTTGTCTGGCTATCACCAGACTAAGCTCATTCTGCTCTGTATTTGCTCTGTACAACGGGCCGAGTTACAATGACTCTGTACGCAATTGGATAGTCCTTCAACCAATCAGACCAATGAACCATCGCGTCTCTATCCATCATTGTGTTAAACCCGCCAGGTGGATAAGCCGGTGAGTGATTGGTTCCCACAAATTTGTAACAGAAGCAGGATAGAAATATGTACAGGTTTCCAGCCTGAGCTGCAGGGTGAAATCAAATCGCCGGAAGAGCGATAAAGATTACTTTACTAGTTACTTGAAAAAAATTATGTGATTACATAACACATTACCCCAACAGAGCTGCATTTGTTTGATTAAATGTGTGGTAAAAACTATAAAATAACTGTTTTCTATCATAATATATTTTCAAATGTAGTTTATTCCTGTGAATTCAGTGTCACATGATCCTTCAGAAATCATTCTGATTTGCTGCTCAAGAAACATTTATGATTAGTATCAGGTGAAAGCAGTTGTGCTGCTTCATATTTTTGTGTAAATGATGGTACTTTTTTTTTTTTTTTTTGTCTTTGTCAAATTTAAAGGGTTGGTTCACCCAAAAAT
The DNA here is from genome assembly GCA_023566225.1 of Romanogobio albipinnatus. Taxonomy (NCBI): domain Eukaryota; kingdom Metazoa; phylum Chordata; class Actinopteri; order Cypriniformes; family Gobionidae; genus Romanogobio; species Romanogobio albipinnatus. The sequence continues at coordinate 43,700,334 of CM042248.1, forward strand.
GAAAATTCTGTCATTAATGACTTACCCTCATGTCGTTTGACACCCGTAAGACTGTTCATCTTCAGAACACAAATGAAGATATTTTAGTTGAAATCCGATGGCTCAGAAAGGCCACCATTGGCAGCAATGACATTTCCTCTCTCAAGACCCATAAAAGCCACTAAAGACGTTGTTACAAAGTCTATCTCACTACAGTGGTTCTGCAATCATTTTATGAAGCGACGAGAATAGTTTTTGTGCACAAAAAAACAACAACAAAAAATGACTTTATTCAACAGGTGCTTGTCTTCCGTCTAGGCCTCAGACGTGAACTCACGAAGCACCACCTACTTTTTGCGCACCACCTACTTTTGCGATTTCAATAGGTGGCTTCGCACCTTCGGTGCTTGGCCCCTAATAATCTGAGATGACCTTAAGCGTTGAGAGAAATATCAACAATACATATATTTTGTTCAAGTATAAAGATACAAATTAGTTAAATCTATTGTTGCGACCCTTCTTTGGCTGTTAACAATCTAGGGATTGAGAAAGGGAACATTTTAACCAGCAGCCATATCACCCTTTAGACCAAGACTGGTTTCCCACTGAAGCTAAGTAGGGCTGATCCTGGTCAGTACCTGGATGGGAGACCAACTTGGAAAACTAGGTTGCTGCTGGTAGGGGTGTTAGTGAGGCCCGCAGGGGTCTGTGTGGGTCCTAACACCCCAGTTTAGCGATGGGGACACTATACTGTAACATCCTGACTCTCTGTGGTCATTAAAAATCCCAGGATGTCCTTCGATAAAGAGTAGGGGTGTAACCCCGGCATCCTGGCCAAATTGACCCATTGGCCTCTGTCCATCATGGCCTCCTAATCATCTCCATACACTGATTGGCTTCATCACTCTGTCTCCTCTCCACCAATCAGCTGGTGTGTGGTGGGCGTTCTGGCGCAATATGCCTGCCGTCGCTTCATCTACGTGGTGCTGCACATTGGTGGTGGGTGAGGAGATTCCCCCCTTCTATGTAAAGCGCTTTGAGTGCCTACAAAAGCGCTATATAAATGTAACAAATTATAATTATATAATATAAATGAACACCAGTTCCGATTACTGTCGATAATGATCACTGTTTGTGAATTGAGAATAGAGACCAACACGAATAACGTCAAGTGAACCATAATTTAATAAATATAAAGTAAGGTGTATGATATAATTAATAAAGAATCAAATGTTAACCACAAGTGAATAAACCCATGAAAGAGAAACTAAGGAAATAGTTTCTGGAATAGATCCAAAATAGGATCTGGGGAGAACGAAGGGAAAACTGGATCGTGTCAAACAAAAGAAAGTAATATAATCAAAAGAGTCTTACTAAATCATTTCAAGCTAATCCTGGAGTAAAAAGAAAAGGTTAAAGGTCCCGTTCTTCGTGTTTTTTTGAAGCTTTGATTGTGTTTACAGTGTGCAATATAACATGTGTTCATGTTTCGCGTGTAAAAAAACAGTATTTTTCACACAATTTACTTATCTGTATACCGCTGTTTTCACTGTCCTAAAAACGGCTGATGACTTCCTTTATTCTATGAAGTCCCTCCTTCAGAAATACGTAACGAGTTCTGATTGTGCCAGCGGTTCCTGTGTTGTGATTCGACAGCAGCTTAGCGCACATGGCCCGGTTCCTGTGTTGTGATTCGACAGCAGCTTAGCGCACGTGGAAAGGTCACGCCTCTTAACGGGAGATGTATGCGCTTAATGATCTCTACAACGTCCCTGGGAAAACCAAACAAAGGTGATTTGACTCCGGGATGAAAATAACAGCGTCTCGACGACATGGCGACAAACACACTCAAACGCACCACTTCCTTTTCTCCACGCGACACTTCCTCTTCTCCACGTGGGACGGCAACAAGACCACGCCCCCTTTTTCGGGTATTCTTGTGGGCGGAGGTTAGTCTGTTCTACTGTTCTACTGACTGGCGTAATTAATGAAGGAAGTACCAGGATGTAGTCCAAGCCGGCCGTTCGCTGTAGGCTTTGAAAGGGAACTTCTGTTAAATAAAATATCTCGCTTGGCATTTAACTTTGAGCTTTATAATTTTACAGGTATTATTTATGCTCTAACAGCAACATTACACACTAACTAAAGTTTGAACAATGGGATCACGAAGAACGGGACCTTTAAAGGAACGTCATAAACTTCCCTGCACTGACTATCAAAACTAAAGTACAAAGGCACAATCACAATCCCCTAACCTTGACAAACAACATTAACCTAAACTGTGTGTATGTATGTCACGTGGTGTGTTCGAAAATTGTATATTTTACTTTATATTAGTGTGTGTGACATGCAAATGCCAGTCACTATTAGAATTAAATATCTGTCGAGTTGCTGCATATGTAGATGTTCCAGATCTGCTATTTCATTTATGATATCTGAAATTAAGCAATTGCTATTTCTCTTCTGTTTTCTTTTCAACAGATTTCTCTCCAAGAAGGTCAACTACCACCTGACCATTGAGAAGCCAATCATCTACGACGGAAGCGACTTCCCTTAAAAGTGACTTAGCGGTGTGTGGCGTCCTCGTGTGAACTGACTGTTAGCGTTATCCTTATTCATTTCAGACCTGTTCTTGTGTGCCAAGGGGTTTCTGTTTTCCAGTTGTATGGGTTAGTATAGTATTAGTTATGTATATTAGTTATGACCTGCGTTAAGTGTTATGGAAGGGTTTCCAAAGCACATGTACTCATTTGGAAGAGGATTATTTGCTGGTGGTGCATCGTGTTTAGTTTTTTTGTGTTTTATTTTCCTTGCGGATTCAGTATTTTAAAATGATTTTTCGAACACTACAGATGCATTTAAAGCATCAGTGATACCGGCAGTTGAAGCTCACATTGGTTAACATGCAAAGATAATGAGACAATTACACATTTTTCTGCAAACAAGACTTCAGATATCCAAAAATGCAGATTTCACAGCACTTCCACTACAGATGTCCAACACATGGTACTTTGACATGCTCTGTCAGTATTTTGGCATATTTTAAGAAAGTCTCTTTATAACAATTTGAAACAATAATGAGGAGAATGTCATACAGGGTAAATCTGTATGCTATAAGCAATAAGCATCGTATATGGTTAGATATAAGATGTTGTGTCATGACAGAGCCCTTTACATTTTATATCAGTTTGACTTAATTTTGTAGTCCCCACCAACTAGATCAAATTGTCTCTGGTATGACAGCAATTGAACTATTTCACTACTATAACAACATTTATATATGCACAATGTATATAAGTACATGCAAATATGGCACTTTTTTATTAGTCTACTCTATACAGTAATTTTGCTCGCAATGCATTGAATAAAATGGCAATTGCTTTGTACTCGTTAAGCACTTGCACAGAGTATATTTTTTCAAATATAAGTCAGTTTTTCAATCTGATCATATTTTTTGACATGTTCAATTGCTGTTTACTCTAAACTGTAGAATGTGCATTTCTGAATCCTCATCCTGGTAGGTCATCAAACATTAGTAATATGAACACTAAGGCTGTTAAATGTGCATTGTGTGTAATTGTGAACGTGCAAGACACGTTCATTCCCGGTGTAAGGTTGACATCATTTTTTCCTGGTGACAAAGCTAAACTAGACTGCTGCTCTAAAGAAGATTTGTTTATATATTTATATCACATCTCTAACTCCTTATTGAACTATGTGCAATTTTAAATATTTTCTCAAGGGTACTGGTATTTTAAATCAATTGATTCTTTTTGAAGTAATTTTTAAGAAGCCGTTGTTCAGGAAATTGTGAATAATTCATGAATGTCACATTTTAATTATGGTATTTGTGAATCTATGCAATCATTGCGCAATGTTTACAATTTGCAGAACCCTTTAAATGTAATAAAGTTTTATCAGTTCAACATCAGCGCAACAGTTTTTGTATGACGCACGTGCATGTGATGATAAACTGGCTTTTTATTAACAAGTTTTTCTGAATAGGCCTAAATGAGCTTGTATCATCTGTATTGACATTCAGGTGTTCCAATCACTTCCATGGCCACAGGTGTATAAAATTAAGCACTTGGCATGCAGATGCTTCTACACACATTTGTGAAGGAATGGGTCGCTCTCAGGAGCTCAGTGAACTCAAGCGTGGTACCGTGATAGAATGACAGCTGTGCAATAAGTCCATTCAGGAAAATTTCCTCACTCACAGAGCGAGGCTCACAGTGCACAGAAGTCGCCAACTTTCTGCAAAGTCAATAGCTACAGACCTCCAAACTTCATGTGGCCTTCAGATTAGCTCAAGAGCAGTGCGTAGAGCTTCATGGAGTGGGTTTCCGCGGCCGAGCAGCTCATCCAAGCCTCACATCACCAAGAGCAATGCAAAGCGTCGGATGCAGTGGGGTAAAGCACGCCGCCACTGGACTCTAGAGCAGTGGAGACGTGTTCTCTGGAGTGACCAATCACGCTTCTCTGTCTGGCAATCCGATGGACGAGTCTGGGTTTGGCGGTTGCCAGGAGAACGGTACTTGCCTGACTGCATTGTGCCAAGTGTTAAGTTTGGTGGAGGGGGGATTATGGTGTGGGGTTGTTTCTCAGGGGTTGGGCTTGGCCCCTTAGTTCCAGTGAAAGGAACTCTTAATGCTTCAGCATACCAAGACGTTTTGGACAATTTCATGCTCCCAACTTTGTGGGAACAGTTTGGGGATGGCATTCCTGTTCCAACATGACTGCACACCAGTGCACAAAGCGTCTGTCCATAAAGACATGGATGAGCGAGTTGGTGTGGAGGAGGTCCTGACCTCAACCTGATAGAACACCTTTGGGATGAATTAGAGCGGAGACTGCGAGCCAGGCCTTCTCATCCAACATCAGTGCCTGACCTCACAAATGCGCTTCTAGAAGAATGGTCAAAAATTCCCATAAACACACTCCTAAACCTTGTGGAAAGCCTTCCCAGAAGAGTTGAAGCTGTTAAATCTGCAAAGGGTGGGGAAACTCCATATTAAACCCTACGGGTTAAGAATGGGATGTCATTAAAGTTCATGTGCATGTAAAGGCAGACGTCCCAAACCTTTTGGCAATATAGTGTAGTAACATTGCTGTTCATGTGATGTCAACATGAAGGGGTGACCTTCTCTATGTAGAATAAAACAGCCTTTTCTGGGAGAGTGATATGACTGGAGTCTTCATCACATGTAAGTATACATACATACATGCAGTTTTTTTTTAACCGGGGCCAAAAGTTACATAGTGTGCCTTTAATTGGCAGAAAAATACTGAGAGCACCATTTAAAGGGCCACTGAAGTGCCTTAAAACGCGCAGCATTATTCACTGTGTTGATGTAATTTCCACTGAAATGAGAAGACCGGGTGGGACATATCGAACAGCTCCTCCCCTTTTTAAAAATAGCCAACAGCGTTTTGTTTATATCACAGCTCGTCCAGAGCCGTCGAGCTCGGTAAAGCTCCTAATCTCTAACCGTTTCTCCTCCTTATCTCCTCCATATTGCTTTAAAATACTAGCCTGGTCCTACAAGACTCTCGTACATTTCTGTCTGGCCACTCACAATTGACAAGCGTTAACTTCCTTGAAGGCGGGTACTCTGTTGAAATTTAAAACTATTGGATCAGCCATAACCATTTGCTAACGTTTGGTCTTAACATATGGGAGACGACAACAAATATCGGCTTAGCATTGCTAGCGATCGCCTTAGCCAACTCCTTCACCGCTAACGGAGCGAGCTGGAAAATCAAACTTTTTTTCCGAACCCTGTGGTGATGAGGGCCACAACATCATGGCCACCAACAAAACTCAGCAGATTGTTCTTACTCGGCTTTAACTTCTGGATATTCGGCAGACCGAATGGCTTCGATCACATCTTTCTCTGCTGCTATTACTGAACTACGACATCAACGTTATCGTTCTCAGCCACTCCCTCTGTTCGCTGATTGGACCGGTTACAATTTGGCCGGAGAAAGCCAGCGAATATAGTACCGCAAACCTAGATGATGTTCAGAAGGAAAATGAAAATTGAGCGAAAGTACGTAGGAGGGCGGAGCCAGGCTATTAAAATACAGCATTCTGTGCAGAATTCAAATGGGTCCGATATGTTTTCTGGCATCCGCCGACTTGTGCATATGATCCGCTCTGTGCTCTCGCGTGTCTCTGGACTGGAGCAAACTGTGTGCTCTTGCTGTGGCGGTTCGCATGACACTATTGTGAAACCACTTAATTTGCCCTAATGAAGCATATTTATACTGTCTAAATTGCTCTCTATATAGTGCACTATGTGCCATTCATCATGTAGAACAGGGTGTCCCAAACGGGGGTTCGCAAAGGAATTGCAGATGACAAGCAATTAATTCAATTAGAATAAAATCATTAAAAATTAAACAAATAGGCTAAATAATATTAAAATAAAATAAAAATCTAAATAAAACTTACTAAATGATCAATGTTTTTGAAGTAAACATGCAAATGTGCCATTCAATTATTTGAAAATCAAACCTCAGGGGGTGAATGATAGGGATGGGCGTATCGATATGAAGTATCGATATATCGATGCTGATGTGAGCATCGAAAAGTATCGATACTCAAATAAAAATAACGATACTAATGTGTTTTTTTTTTCTGTAATTTTATTTAAAGAGATTATTTTATGCATACAATACAAATAACCTATACTGAATAGTTGTGTAGTATAGGACTAGTTTCCTGCTCATCTGAACCATGATCTGAACGCACACAAATGCTGCAAGACAGAACCAGTCAATCACAGAGAGAGCGTTCGCTCACTGATGACACTGTATTCAAACAGAGCTGCGTTTCCCAAAACTATCATAAGAAACCATTGATGCTTTTGGAAACGCAGCCCAGAACAATACTCATAAACATGTGTTTGAGTTATTTCACAATAAACAAATAGAAATTGTAGCCTACAAAGTGCAATTACACTCTTTAAATGTAATGTTAAAAGTTGATATTGATCATGTGCTATTCTGTAACTACAGGGAGTGCAGAATTATTAGGCAAGTTGTATTTTTGAGAATTAATTTTACAACATTAATAATTAAACAACAACCATGTTGTCAATGAACACAAAAAACTCATTAATATTAAAGCTGAATATTTTTGGAAGTGGTTTTTAGTTTTAGCTATTTTAGTGGGATATCGGTGTGTGCAGGTGACTATTACTGTGCATAATTATTAGGCAACTTAACAAAAAACAAATTTATACCCATTTCAATTATTTATTTTTACCAGTGAAACCAATATAACATCTCAACATTCACAAATATACATTTCTGACATTCAAAAACCAAACAAAAACAAATCAGTGACCAATATAGCCACCTTTCTTTGCAAGGACACTCAAAAGCCTGCCATCCATGGATTCTGTCAGTGTTTTGATCTGTTCACCATCAACATTGCGTGCAGCAGCAACCACAGCCTCCCAGACACTGTTCAGAGAGGTGTACTGTTTTCCCTCCTTGTAAATCGCACATTTGATGATGGACCACAGGTTCTCAATGGGGTTCAGATCAGGTGAACAAGGAGGCCATATCATTAGATTTTCTTCTTTTATACCCTTTCTTGCCAGCCACGCTGTGGAGTACTTGGACGCGTGTGATGGAGCATTGTCCTGCATGAAAATCATGTTTTTCTTGAAGGATGCAGACTTCTTCCTGTACCACTGCTTGAAGAAGGTGTCTTCCAGAAACTGGCAGTAGGACTGGGAGTTGAGCTTGACTCCATCCTCAACCCGAAAAGGCCCCACAAGCTCATCTTTGATGATACCAGCCCAAACCAGTACTCCACCTCCACCTTGCTGGCGTCTGAGTCGGACTGGAGCTCTCTGCCCTTTACCAATCCAGCCACGGGCCCATCCATCTGGCCCATCAAGACTCACTCTCATTTCATCAGTCCATAAAACCTTAGAAAAATCAGTCTTGAGATATTTCTTGGCCCAGTCTTGACGTTTCAGCTTGTGTGTCTTGTTCAGTGGTGGTCGACTTTCTGCCTTTCTTACCTTGGCCATGTCTCTGAGTATTGCACACCTTGTGCTTTTGGGCACTCCAGTGATGTTGCAGCTCTGAAATATGGCCAAACTGGTGGCAAGTGGCATCTTGGCAGCTGCACGCTTGACTTTTCTCAGTTCACGGGCAGTTATTTTGCGCCTTGGTTTTTCCACACGCTTCTTGCGACCCTGTTGACTATTTTGAATGAAACGCTTGATTGTTCGATGATCACGCTTCAGAAGCTTGGCTATTTTAAGACTGCTGCATCCCTCTGCAATATATCTCACTATTTTTGACTTTTCTGAGCCTGTCAAGTCCTTCTTTTGACCCATTTTGCCAAAGGAAAGGAAGTTGCCTAATAATTATGCACACCTGATATAGGGTGTTGATGTCATTAGACCACACCCCTTCTCATTACAGAGATGCACATCACCTAATATGCTTAATTGGTAGTAGGCTTTCCAGCCTATACAGCTTGGAGTAAGACAACATGCATAACGAGGATGATGTGGTCAAAATACTCATTTGCCTAATAATTCTGCACTCCCTGTAATGTTAATATAAATAATGTCAGAATAAAAAGGTTGCATTTTATGGGTGCAGCATCCTTTCACTGGCAGTCCCTTATGAAAATGAACATTTATTTTTTTTACTACAGTGACCATAGTTCAACTAGTATTTGTACATTTCCATGGTTACCACTACAAGTAAACGTATTTTAACCACGTTTAAACAAAAATATGATCTAATAAGTTGCAATTACTGTGTATTTGTTAAAATACCTTTGAAATATGTTGTTTCTTTACCCATTTTAATAATTTATTAAATGTAATAATTAAAAAGTTCAGTTTAGAAGTATCGTATCGGTATGGTGATACTAGCCTTGAAAGTATCGGTATCGTATCGAAAACAAAAAAAGTGGTATCGCCCATCCCTAGTGAATGAGTGACTGATTTCAGCAGCTTCAGCGTCTATTTATAATGTAGGGGGCGGGGCTTCAGTTTCTAGAGAGCATTTGATTGGACAGAACATCTGAAGTGCAGGGCAATGTCATCAAAATCATTGATCCACATTGGATTGACGTGCGAGAGATTGTACGTTTTGAATACTCTACTAAATGTGAATTTTGTAATTGTTTTGGAGCACACTTGCTTATAGACAACAGTAAGGCCAACATATTCATACTAAAAGACAAAAAACTATCTTTCATGAGGACTTTAAGTGTTTTTTTTTCTCACCAAAAAGGGCATTTACACAAATGAATAGATGAAACAGATGCTGTGCGTCTACAAATGAAATGAGTCTGCACATTAAGAATTAGCTTTAGACGTTTAGAACAAACGCTAGTGTTTGATGAATATCAATACAGTAATTAAAAACAGGCTCTTTCTCATCTGGCCTGAGGAAAGTAAATTGAGCTGTAAAAAGTGCATTTGTTGCAATTCCCTGCAGTGGAGATGGAAAGGTTTTCAACGCGCCATGTGCAGTCCTATGAATGATGCATGCTCCTTTCCTCTCCTCTCCTCTCCTCTCCTCTCCTCTCCTCTCCTGATTGGTCAGACTCGGCCTATAAAGCATTTGGTCCAACTCCAGCTGTCAGCGCGCGCTGTGGACACGACTGGAGTCATGAGTTCGTGTGTTCGTGGGATCCTGTGCTTGACATCTCTTACAACTGTGAGTATGCACAACCTAATTTATTCACCATTGTGCTTTATTAGAAAAACAGTTTGATAGTGATTCTACACATGATACATATGCAACTAACGAGATGCATTTCATTTAAAAACTCAATGCATTGGGGTTTTTTTTATGCTTGCGTGTATACTTTTTTACATTGCACATTTGTGTGAGAAGCATCTTTATAACTAGACAAGACTTTCAATGTGTAGTTTGTGGTCCGGCCAGCTAATGAAATTAATCCACGCTCTTCTTAACGAGGCTGAGTAGACTATTGTGTTTTATCTGTATCTCCTGTATGAACTTAACTTTGTGTCGTTTCACTAAATATTATTTTGGGCTCCGCGAGGATATGATGTGCTCTCAATTCATTATTGCACGCAATGTCCCGCGTGCACGTTAAGCATTAAAGGTGGAGAAAGCGAATTAGCCAATTAAAATGCACCTGGATCATTAAGACCCTTTTTCCTGTCAATCATGTTATATGCTAGTTTTCTGTCAGAATGTTGCCTGATAATGGAGGGCGGGGATTTAAGCTTTTAAACTATATATTACTTGAGAATATTATCTTAACAATAATAATTAATTATTGTGTGAATTAAGAGTGTGAATAGAGATCTCTGTCATGAAGCTCGTGCTTTGATACATTGGAAAGTGTCCCGTAGGTAACGTTATGTAGGCTATACTGCACAGTATACAATTTCTATTGTTTATTGTAGGCGAAACAGCACACAACGAAAATCGTTTCCAGTGCAGCACACTCTTTATTATATGCTGGACATTTTGGGTTATTCATTTAGTGGTATTGCATGCATATATGCTACATAAAAAAAAAAGAAAAGTAGGCTATGCTATTTATTCGTTTGCTGACCCTTAGTCCCCTATCATGTCTGATGTTATTTAGTCAAGTCAAGTCAAGTCAACCTTATTTATATAGCGCTTTTAACAATGCAGATTGTTTAAAAGCAGCTTTACAGTGTTAAACAGGAAAATAATGAAAATAAACATAATTTTATTCAGCCATATAGCCGTTCTGGAGAAAACGGTGATGTCATCAGTTCATTTCAATTATCATACAGTGACAGTGTGGGCTTTAGATCAGTAATTTAGTTTATATGGTTAATTTAGTTTAATAATTAGATTTATTTGGATATTTAGTTGAAAAATTTAGAAAAATTTAGTGTCCCCAACTGAGCACGCCAAGCCAGAGGCAACAGTGGCAAGGAAACCAAAACCCCATCAGGTGACCTAATGGAGAAAAATAAACCTTGGGAGAAACCAGGCTCAGTCGGGGTGCCAGTTCTCCTCTGGCCAATTAACAAACAGCGTATGATTATTATTCTGGCAACTTTACAGGTCAGAGGTCATAATAGATCGGAATATTCGAAAGATCGGAGGCATCACGCTGGAGACGGGTTTATTGAGGATGCCGTGTCGGCGATGCAATTTCAGGGGGAGACTAATTGAAACGGTCTCTGCAGACACTTCAGGGTCCGGCATTGGTCTTCTCTGGGCGCAGCTCCACCATCTGATCTGGATACGGCCCGGATCCGGCTGACTGCAGTAAACCTAGGGATAAAACAGAGAGACTATCATTAGCGTAGATGCCATTCTTCTGATGATGTCACGAGTACATCAGGTGTTATGGGAAGTGTTCCCGGTTCCGGCTGACCTAGTTAATGCAGCCTAACAATCATTTCATTGAAAAAGTGTTTTATGTGTATGCCACAGTAAAGAGATGTGTTTTTAGTCTAGATTTAAAGGGGTGGTAAAACACATTCTTTCGAAGGCTTGATTGTGTTTGTGGGGTGCACTGTAACGTGTTCATGCTTCGTTTTTAAAAAATTGCATTATTTTTCATATATTTTACCTTTATTCTACACTGCTCTGTCCCTCCTTGTAAAAACGGTCTGATGGTTTCCGGGTTTTATTAAGCCAGTCCCTCAAAAATACGCAATGGGCTCAGATTGGTTAGCTGGCCCAGTGTGTTGTGATTCGCTAACCGCCTAGTGCACGTTTGTCGGAAACGTCACACCCCTTACCTTTACCGGTAGCCTGTGCTTTGGGTAGTATTACAAACAATGGTGTCAATAAAACCATACCAATTTGAGCCCGAATCAGACCCAGACAATTTTAGTGAAGATGATCGAGCAGAACCTGTTCAGTCCTCAAGAGTAAAGACTGCGGATCTATAGTGATCGCTGCTGAATGGCACTGTTACTTTTGTATTTTTAGAACGATTATAGCCAAATATCTGTCGCCAGAACGAACACTAAACATTGGCTTTACTATAGTATCCAAATCAAACACAGAACCATGTTTAGCATGCCTGTAGATAAACAATACATAAAAGCTCTAATCAAAGAATAATTTACACTAATGCCAAGTTCGCTGTTGAGATTTTAAGAAAAGTGTGTAACGTGAGGTGTTTGTCGGATAACGTTAAGTATGAATGAGCATTTAACAAACTGGTTTGCAGAGCCAAACAGCGTTGTCATGTTTACTTCCTTGCTACAACGTACAATTAATAATACGAACTATTACAGGAAAACACATCGACGAAAAATAAATCATACTTACAGGTTGTGGCCCGTAAACAGCTTCTGTTTTTAAATCCATCTTTCAGGACAAGCCGTTGTGCGAATCCTGCATTGAACTCGTGAAGATTGTGGTAAGCTTTCCTCCGTGAAATGTGCAGCGGGAGCCGCGCGCGCCCGTCATGCATTCACACACTGGCAGTGTTTGTCTCGTGCAGCTGAACCGCGGCTCGTGTATTGCAAATACAGACGAATATTGTCCATTATGTCATATTTTCCGGTCTTCTCCTCCGACCCCTGTCTGTCTCGTGCTTTGATTTATGATGGGCAGCATATATCTGCTGCAAATGCGACCTGTTCCCCTCTGTCTCATACACACATGCATATAACATGTTGTATGTTAAACGCACTGCAACACACCCCCGTCCCTAGGAAGGCTGAACAAAGTGGACCTGCAATCCGGATGAAAATAACAGCGTTTCATCGGCATTGCAGCAACAACACTCCAGCCTACTAACCACAACAACGTTTCCCTGCTGCGATACAAAATGGCCTCGCCCCCCCCCTTATTTCATATTCGCGGAGGAGGGGTTTATGTAAATATTGGGGCTGGTGATGTCAGCAACCCTGGAGGAATGTGTAGTAGTCCCTACTGGCCGTTTGCGGTAGTCCTTAGAAATTGATTTCTTTAAAAGCAAATATCTCCCTTTGCTTTAAACTTTGAACGTTTTAAATTTGCAGATGTTGTTTATGCTCAAACAGCAACATTACACACTAGCTAAAGTTAGAAAAGTGAAATCGTGGTTTACCACCCCTTTAAACTGACAGAGTGTGTCTGCTTCCCGTACAATGCTAGGAAGACTGTTCCAGAGTTTAGGGGCTAAATAGGAAAAGGATCGACCGTCTGCAGTTGATTTCGATATTCTCGGTATTATCAACTGGCCAGAATTTTGAGACCGCAGTAGACGTGATGGAGTATAATGTGTTAAGAGCTCGCTCAAGTACTGGGGAGCTAAACCATTTAGTGCTTTGTAAGTAATAAGCAAGATTTTAAAATGTATGTGATGTTTAATAGGCAGCCAGTGCAATGTTGACAGAACTGGGCTAATATGGTCATACTTCCTGGTTCTAGTAAGAATTCGAGCTGCTGCGTTTTGGACCAGCTGGAGTTTATTTATTAAGCGAGCAGGGCAACCACCCAGTAGAGCATTACAATAATCTAGCCTTGAGGTCATGAACGCATGAACTAACTGTTCAGCATTTTGCATTGAGAGCATGTACCGTAATTTAGATATATTTTTAAGATGGTAGAATGCAATTTTACAGATGCTAAAAACGTGGCTTTAAAACGAAATATTGGTATCAAAGAGCACACCCAGGTTCCTCACTGACGACGAGGACTTGACTACTACTTGTGTTGGGTTACTACTTGTGGAGCTTTTTTGTCCAATAATTAAAAATGCATTTTTTTCTGAATTGAGTTGCAGGAAATTACTGGTCATCCAATGTTTTATATCAGCTATGCATTCCGTTAATCTTGTGAATTGGTAAGTTTCTTCAGGGCGTGAAGAAATATAGAGCTGAGTATCGTCAGCATAACAATGAAAACTAATGCCATGCTTCCTAATGATATCTCCCAGTGGTAGCATGTACAGGGTGAAGAGCAGCGGTCCTAGCACTGAGCCTTGCGGTACTCCATACTGAACTTGTGGTCGGTGTGACATCTCTTCATTTACTGCTACAAACTGATAACAGTCACATAGGTATGATTTAAACCATGACAAAGCAATTCCACTAATGCCTACATAATTTTCGAGTCTATTCAAAAGAATGTTGTGGTCGATAGTATTGAATGCAGCGCTAAGATCGAGTAACACTAATAGAGAGATACAGCCAAGATCGGATGATAAGAGTAAATCATTTGTAACTCTGATGCGAGCAGTCTCAGTGCTTAGCTTAATCTTTACATTTTTGCCTTTGATCAGATGAAACCCCAGTAAATAAATATTTAAAAATCGTGTTGAACTCAGCCCTGCGTCTTGAAGGAAAAAAATGATTTCAGCAGTTTGGCGGCTTGAAACGCAATCCGATTCATGATTCAACACGCTGATTCATAACTATTATTTTTTTATGGTCTATGATTCATAACGGTTCGAAGCTTCATGAAGCCGTGTTTTGAAATCGGTTGTCACTATATAAGTTGTTATTATTATTTTTTTGGCGCACAAAAAATATTCTCGTCGCTTTATAATATTAATATTTGAGCCACTGTACTCACATGAACGGATTTAAATATGTTTTTAGAACATTAACGGGTCTTGAGAGAGGAAATGTCATTGCTGGCTATGGAGGCCTCATTGAGCCATCGGATTTCAACAAAAATATCTTTATTTGTGTTCTGAAGATGAACAGAGGTCTTACGGGTGTCTTACGGTCTTAACGGCATGAGGGTGAGTATTACATGACATTAATTTAATTTTTGGGTTAACTAACCCTTTAAGTACAGGCTTTTTTCGACAAATTATGACAAATGTTTTTTTCTAATTATATATAATTGTGTGTGTGTGTAAGCTTTCATGCATTTATCAAAATAACAAAAGCCAAAATAACAAAATGACAAAAAGAAGGGATAGTTCACCCAAAAAAAAATATTCTGTCAATAAATTACTCACCCTCATGACGTTCCAAAACCTGTAAGACTTTCGTTCATCTTCAGAACACAAATGAAGATATTTTTCATTAAGAGGTCATAAAACTGATCCATATTAATTAAAATGTTTAGACAAAAAATTCTAAAGAGACAAGATCACTTTATATGATGAACAGATTGAAGTTTAGGCTTTTATTCACAAATAAATATTCATCAAATCCCACATCAGTTGTGGTAAACGGAAGCACAAGTATGTTCACTTTACGAGCAAGAACCAATGAGGTTAATTCTCGTGTTACGCAGCACGTTTGAGCTTCAGCAAGCACCAATGAGGTTCATTCTTGTGTTACGCATCACGTTTGAGCTTCCGCAAGAACCAATGAGGTTCATTCTTGTGTTACGCATCAGGTTTAAGCTTCCGCAAGAACCAATGAGGTTCATTCTCATGTTACGCATCACGTTTGAGCTTCAGCAAGAACCAATGAGGTTCATTCTTGTGTTACGCATCACGTTTGAGCTTCCACAAGAACCAATGAGGTTCATTCTTGTGTTACGCATCACGTTTGAGCTTCCACAAGAACCAATGAGGCTCATTCTCGTGTTACGCAGCACGTTTGAGCTTCCACAAGAACCAATGAGGCTCATTCTCGTGTTACGCATCACGTTAGAGCTTCTGCAAGAACCAATGAGGCTCATTCTCGTGTTACGCATCACGTTTGAGCTTCCGCAAGAACCAATGAGGTTCATTCTCGTGAACACAGTCGGATACATTGCTCCGATTTCATCAAAAAGATCTTCATTTGTGTTTTGGAGATGAATGAATGTCTTAAAGGTTTGGAACGACATGAGGGTGTGTCATTAATGACAGAATGTGTTCATTTTCGGATAAACAAACACTTTAAGTTCAAATCTGCAAAGGAGTGGGAAAAATTTTCCAATACTTGATTTAATGTCAAAGAACGTTACATAAACACAAGTTTATAAATAAATAAGCCCTTTTCACAAAATCTGTAATTTTCTGTCAAAAACACCCACAGATGTAGCCGAAAACATCTGGGTCATATTTGCATTTTCCTCTGTCACTGACTGTAATTCTAACCTTGAAATCAGGATTAGGCGGAAAATAATGTCATGAATGTAAAAATTGGCTGAGAATTGAACGGATAGTTGTAACCTGACTCAGAGGAAGAAAGGAATCATGTGTTTGTGGCAGTTATTCTGGTGATTGTAGGATAATACAAGACTTTTTACAAATGGTTGTTGAATGCTATAGGGCAGGGATGGGCAACTCCAGTCCTTGAGGGCCACTGTCCTGCAAAGTTTAGCTCCAACCCTGATAAAACTCACCTGCCTGTAGCCTTCTAGTAATCCTGAAGACATTGATTAGCTGGTTCAGGTGTGTTTGATTAGGGTTGGAGCTAAACTCTGCAGGACAGTGGCCCTCGAGGACTGGAGTTGCCCATCCCTGCTATAGGGAATGCACGTAATGTTGTGAGAAAATGACGTGCTGGAGCAAAACAAACTATTTTTGGAATCAGCACCTCAAAATAAGATACAAGTATTGGATTTCATTCAGCAAACATGATGTAGGGAGATGTAATCAGTTCTTGTAAAGGATCATTAAGTGTGTTTTTGAGGTGCGTTTAAGGCCAGAACATGCTTTCTTGTTTCCCACTGCTGGCAAATAATGGTCTTCCTCCATCACCCGCATCTCTTTGTTTCAGCCACTCTAAAGTCCAGCACTGATGGAAAACAGAAATTGCAACACTTCTGATGTCAAGGTTGCTGTCTGTGGTTGAGTTTATTGTATGCCATTTGCTGTTTCTAAGAAAAGAGAAAAAACACTTTTGTGGAGTGTTACATTTTCCTTTGTCAATGTGGATTTGAGAACAAGTGAAAATGACTTCAGATACAAATATAGGCCTAATTCTACCTAGTAACTTTCTCACAAAGAAGGTTATCAGCTTATCTTTCTGTGTTGGATATTTTCTCTTTCTTCTGTGTTTCAAAATGACTTTTAGTTTTTAAAATAATCTGTTATGTCCCCTGTAGGAGCTGGTAACTGCAGGTGGACATCAAAATGTTCTCAGGTTTTCTTCGCCGTCAAAAATAAGTGCACTCTCAACTTTCCTCTAGTGCATTTGGTTGTGCACTTGTCTGCCCATTTCCTTGACAACTGCACCGAAACCTGTCTATATGAACTAAATGTGTATGCAAAAGCGCCATCTGCGAGCTGAACTGAGGCGGACCCTTCTAGGAAACCGGGCAGTTAATGGATCTGTGTGCAATCCTGTAGAATAGAGATGAATGTTCTCCAGGGAGGATGCACAGTATAATAGAGAGCTCTGTAAGCCAGACAGATGGTTTGATATGGTGCAGGTGTTTTTTTCTAAGTGCTCATACGAATAAGCATTTCCTTTTTCATTTTCTTTGCTGAAATACATTAACATTGCAGTCCTTTGGAATTCATCAATGGAATCAGTGGTTCGGTTGGCGTATCGTTTTTAGATTAGTTGTTGCATTCATAATACAAAACCCGGCCCAGCCAAAATAAAAGTCGCTGTTTGGATTTAAATAGGCAAATGCTTAAGAGTCAGTGATTTGATCATTATTGCAGTGATTATTATGTTATATGTTTGGCAAGAGTTCTTCTAACCCTAATTGATGGAGTGTGTAGCTTTTCATTTCTTAAACCACCATGTAGGAAGACACATCATGGCCATATTCCAGGATGATAATGTCAAGATTCATCAGCTCAAAGCCTGTCAATTTTCTAAAAATGTGTGAACAAAATGCAGTATTTCAATAACTAAAAACAATGGGAGGTTTTTAAAACGCCTAGCTTGAAAAACACTATAGTAGGGTGGGTTGCACCAATAAGGATTGCACCAATGAAACTCATTGGTTCTTGCTGAAGCTCAAACAATGCGTAACACGAGAAGGAGCCTCATTGGTTCTTGCTGAAGCTGAAACGTGCTGCATAACACGAGAATGAACCTCATTGGTTCTTGCTGAAGCTCAAACGTGATGCGTAACACGAGAATGAACCTCATTGGTTCTTGCTGAAGCTCAAAGGTGATGCGTAACACGAGAATGAACCTCATTGGTTCTTGCTGAAGCTCAAACGTGATGCGTAACACGAGAATGAACCTCATTGGTTCTTGCAGAAGCTGAAACGTGATGCGTAACACGAGAATGAACCTCATTGGTTCTTGCCGAAGCTCAAACGTGATGCGTAACACGAGAATGAAACTCAGTGGTTCTTGCAGAAGCTCAAACGTGATGCGTAACACGAGAATAAACCTCATTGGTTCTTGCAGAAGCTCAAACGTGATGCGTAACACGAGAATGAACCTCATTGGTTCTTGCCGAAGCTCAAACGTGATGCGTAACACGAGAATGAACCTCATTGGTTCTTGCCGAAGCTCAAACGTGATGCGTAACACGAGAATGAACCTCAATGGTTCTTGCTGAAGCTCAAAGGTGATGCGTAACATGAGAATGAGCCTCATTGGTTCTTGCTGAAGCTCAATTGTGCTGCGTAACACGAGAATGAACCTCAGTCTCCTAGTAGGTAGAGGTCCTCGGTACTGGGGATATTTGATATTGCTTGATCCAGAGCCTCGTAGAACTGGTCTTTTTCTTCTGGGTTTGAGCATAGGGTTGGGGCATACACGCTGAAGATGTTGGCTGGGCCTGAGGATGTTGATAGCCGGAGGGCAAGGATCCTCTCAGTGCCTGATGATGGAGGCTCAATGAAGGCGATGAGGGTGTTCTTTACAGCGAAGCCGACACCATGCTGCCTGGGTTTGTCTGATGGTTTTCCTTGGCAGAAGAAGGTGTAGTTGGCTTCCCTGATGGTGCCGCTGTCGGCCAGTCAGGTCTCTTGAAGACAGGCAATGTCGACACTCAGTCGGGAGAGTTCCCTGTCAATGACGGCAGTCTTCCGTGTGTCGTTGATCTTCTGCAGGTCAGTGGTGAGTCCAGGACACAAGGTTCTGATGTTCCAGCTTGCGAAACGAAGTGCTGGAGTCTTCTTGTTTCCTCTTTGTATTTTGCTTGGTGCAGAGTTTTTTGGCCTGCTTGTCGAGATGATTCTCTAAGCTCCACCCACCCAGTTAAGCAGGCAGGCCATGGCGGGAAGCACCTTATTGACTGGGGGCTGCCCAGCTTGAGGCGGGCGGTAGCTTCCAATGAGACATGGCGATCTCTCCCACCGTCGAAAGCAGCCCCTGGCGCCAAGTTCTACGCTGATCGAGCTATGGCTTATAACCGGTAGACTGCTGCTTCCTGTGTTGTGCCGACACCTTTAGACGACGCTGGAGTGTCCTCTCCAGTGGAGCTACAAAGCCTGGGCAGTCTAGAGTGGAGAATCAGCTGTTGCCCATGCAGCAGATCCCCCCTCTCCACGCAGCTGGTGGGCCCAAGGGAACGAAAATGTCGCTACAGCTTGGCACTAACGGCGTCGCAGGAGTTGCCGGAATGACGTTGAAGTCAACGTCAGACCGCCTTAGGGACTCCGTCTCCGGATTTTCTGTCGGGGTTTACTCCCTTAGCCTTCCCGTGAGTATAGCCGCAAGGCAGCGGAGGTTTGGGATCAGAGTTTTCCTTCTCCTAGATGAGCTACCATCCAAGGTTTACGAGCCCCATCTACCCGAAGCGACTGGTTTTAAGGCGCCAGTGGCCGCCTTCACCCCTTCTCCTGTCAGTGAAAACATGGTCTGCCGGACTTAGAAGCTAAGCCACTCGTGAAGGCCAGGAGCTGGGTTTTAGTTGACAGAGGCGATCAAAGTCGCAAGCCCTATGGGGCATTTTTTAAAGGAGTGGGGAGCTTATCTCCCACTCCCACCCCGGCAATGTCAACCTTGGACCACAAGGTCTGAAATATATATATATAAACTTTTTTTGTTTTTATGTAGAATTATTTCTGCTCATGTTTCATGAAAATATATATTTTTATAATATATATAAATATTAGATAGATAGACGGACGGATGGATGGATGGACGGATAGATGAATGGACAAATGAATGGATGGATGGACGACGGATAGATGGATGGACAAATGGATGGATGGATGGATGGATAAATGGATGGATGGACGGATGGACAGATCAAGGGACAGATGGACGGATAAATGGATGGATGGACAGATGGATGGACAAATGGACGGATAGTTGAATAAATGGATGGATGGATGGATGGATGGATGGATCAAGGGACAGATGGACGGATAAATGGATGGATGGATAAATGGATGATGGATAGATAGATGGATGATGGATGGATGGATGGATGGACAAATCAAGGGACGGATAAATGAATGGATGGACAAATGGACGGATAGTTGAATAAATGGATGGATGGATCAAGGGACAGATGGATGGATGGATAAATGGATGATGGATGGATAGATGGAGAGATGGATGATGGATGGATGGATGGATGGATGGATGGATAGATGGATGTATGGATGGACGAATGGATTAAACAATAGAATGATGGATGGATGGATGGACAGATGGATGGACGGACAGACGGCACACTTTGTGTTTTCTTTTGATTTTCAGGTGAAATATGACCCAGACAGTTTTCATGAGATTTACCCAGAGAGGAAGCGTAACCTAATTCTGCTGTTTCCCGACGGATAATGTAACCTTGAAGCAACAACTTGAAGCTACACCCATATTAAAGCACTCAGGGGAGGCCTCTCACAAACTCAATTCTAGTCCATGGCATTTTGGGGGCTTTCTAGTCTAACTTTCTAAAAAATAGAGTAAAGCGTATAATGGTTACAGAGCTCTGTCTGGATTAATGCTATCTGAGGAGAGTTTGGGCTCTTTTGGCAGCTTAGAGAAACTAAAGAGGTAATGTTGAGTGGATAGCGAGTTCAGCTTGACCTGCTTTCATAAGCACTAACAATACACCGCCTTTACACTATATTTTTCCTTTCTACTAGCAGAAAATGATGGAAAATATATAGTGAGGTTACACCCGGGAAGAGTTTTACTTTGCGCATCACTCACCATGTGTACTACATCCACCATGCTGTCATTATCATGTGACCTCGCTTCACTGCCATTCACAGATTCTCTCCCGTGGCCTCATGGGATAGTAAAGTGTCCATCGTATGCAGAATCAGAATCCCGCTGGAAGTAGTAGGTCATCCGGGTACTCTTTTAGTACTCTTTAGTACTTGGAATTCGGACGGACATATTTTATTACATACTGTTTTTCACCTACTAGGGAAGTATGTGATTTTGGATGCAGCCTATGGGTTTTTTGTTAAATGCCTGAAATAAGGTCTGTGGTGAACACAAGCATTTTATGAAAACTGTTTTTAAATCGTTTTCTGGAAGCTTGGTGATAGTCATGTGACCATGGTGTAGTTCGTTTATAGCCTATGTTTAGCTTTTTACTTTGGCTGATTGTAGATAGGCTCCAGAATTCATAAAAGTTGTTAATTTGTGAAGATTACCATGATGAAATGATCTTTTGATGGTCACACAGCTTATTTTCTACAATATAACAAAAGTCAAGTGAACTAGGGTGATGCAAACTTACAGGTTGGTCTACAAAAATAGTGTCCTATATAGGTTTTGAATTATATTGATTATATTTTATGTTATTTAATGGCATTGCATAATGAGTTCGGGTGATTGGTAGACATTTCACTGCCTTGATGACACAAATAAATCAGTTTGACAGTACTAGGTGCCACAGGATTTGAGATTTCATCAATGCTATTGTTTAGTAGTGGCTAATACGGGTTGGCTGGGTTTCTCAGAGCGTGGAGGATTGAGATTCATTTAATCTCGCTCCGGTTTGAATCGTTTTGAAGGGCTCTTCATAGTTTTTCATCATAAGAGATGAATAAAATAATTCGATTTATTTGCACGCGACGTCGTTCTTAAGGCAGCCTTGTGAAGAATGATCCTGGAAGGCGGTTTTTGATCCTAAGTGCTGGTACTTTGGTTCAAAGCGGGACAGAATAAACTTGCGGTTGAAAGTCACCCTTCAAAAGCTCTCCAAAGCTGTCATCTCTGGAAGACCTCCCAGGAAGGCTCTTCCTCCGGTTGCTTCATTTTTATAATTCATTTCCATCAGTTCACAATTTCACTGCCTCTCTTTTTTACTAATATATATATATAGACAGACACACACTCACACCCAAATACATACGCACGCACGCACGCACGCACACACGCACACACACACACACACACACACACACACACACACTACCCCTACCCCTAAACCTATCCATCACAGAAAACATTCTGCATTTTTACATTTTTAATAAAACATTGCTTAGTATGTTTTTAAAGCTATTTTAAATATGAGGACATGAAATGTATGTGCATATTCATGTTTACATCGTGATACCAGTGTAATACCTGTGCCATTATACAAATTTGTTTTCTCATAAATCACAAAAACAAACAAACACACACACACACACACACACACACACACGTCAAATGTACAGTAAAAACTGAAATATTGTGAAATATTATTGCAATTTAAAATAGCTGTTTTCTACTTAAATATATTGTAAAATGTAATTTATTCCTGTGATCAATTCTTGAATTTCCAGCATCATTACCCCAGTCTTCCATGTGTGTGTATATAATGTAATATTTTATGTTAATTAATATACACATTTTATTTACTTATTAATTTATTTGTTTGAAATAAATGAACATAATGGCACAATGCACAAAATCTTAGCCCCCCCGAAATTAGGCTTCATGTTCTGAACGTAAAATATAATTTATAGTTTTTTTTCCCGTTAAAACTTTACAATAAGGTTTCATTGGTTATCGTTAGTTAAAGGGTGAATTCACCAAAAAAATTTAAATTAGCCCATGATTAGCCTAGGTGTATATGATATTGTTCTTTCAGACGAAAACAATCAGAGTTATATTAAAAATGTCCTGGCTCTTCCAAGCTTTATAACAGCAGTGATTGTTGCTCTGTTTTTGAAGTCCATAAAGGTGCATCTATACATCATTTAACTGCTTCACACGGCTCCGAGGGGTTAATAAAGGCCTTCTGAAGCAAAGCGATGCGTTTGTGTTAGAAAAATATCCATATTTAAAACTTTATAAAGTAAATTAGCTTCCGGCCGACTGTCTTCCGTGTTCAACTTAGGGAAAAAGTGTAGCGCCCGCGCCTCTTGCAGCTCAAAATGCTTACACTACTTCTGACGAGCGTAACTGGTGTGCAATCTCGTCAGACGTAGCGTAAACATTTTGTTTTAAATATGGATATTTTTCTTAAGCTTGGTACATACTCCGCAAGAACAAATAAATGTGTTTGTTTTCTCGAGGTGGCAAGAACAAAGTTTGTTCTGGCCAGGACATTCCTTACTTCACGAGAAAAGCCGGTGCCGAACATTTCCGTTTCTCAGCATCAACCCGCCCACTTTAACTTTCTGACCAATTACACAATAGTTCTCGGACACCCACAAGAAAAAAGTTCTGCTCAGATGATGTTTAGAGATCAAGCTGCGAGAACTCCCTGCGTTCTGGCAGCCCTGTGAGCGAGAACTTCTTTCTCTGTGCTTGCAGAGTATGTAGTGGACAAACACATCGATTCACTTCAGAAGGCCTTTATTAAGCCGTGTGGAGCAGTTATATAATGGATAGATGTACTTTTATGGACCTCAAAAACAAAGCAAAAATCACTGCCATTATAAAGCTTGGAAGAGCCAGGACATTTAATATAACTCTGATTGTATTCGTCTGAAAGAAGAATGTCATATACACCTAGGATGACTTGAGGGTGAGTAAATCATGGGGTCATTTTCATTTTTGGGTGAACTAACCTTTTAATGTATTAACTAATATTAATTACGATTAAGCAATACATTTGTTACAGTCAGTTGCTCTTAAAACGTAATTAATTACTAGCTACTAATTACATCTTCAACAGTGTAATTACTAATTACTCTCTTTAAAAACGATTGCATTACTTAATACCAGTGTTGGGGAAAGTTACTTGGAAAATGAATGCATTACAATATTGCGTTACTCACTTAAAAAGTAACTAATTGAGTTACTTTTTTAGAAAAGTAATGCGTGACGTTTTCTCACCTGGGCTGGGCTTGTTTTTTTTTTTTTTTATAACAAAAAAGTTATATTTTTGTGCAAATCGTTAGCCTCATAGCATAATTGCCTAAGTCTTTTTTTGGCCAAATATGATCTGGGCAATTATGCTATGAGGCTAACGAAATGTAAAGTAGCCTGACAAGCCAGACCCACATCAAGATGTTGGGTCTGGAAACTCACTATTGACAGGGCTCAACCCGAGGGGCAGGATAAACGGTTGTCTTTCAAATTCCCTCTACACACAATTGGATAGCGCCATCAAAGAAGAAGGTTCCGTTAGTTGATAGACTTTCGCCGTATCCGGTAGGCAATACTTCGAACATATCTTCTTTTCTTAAGAATGACTTCAGTGCCGTTCTTTGTTCTTTTTTTAAAGAAAAGCTTAACTCCAAGTCTTCCAGATTCACGGCCAAAGCCGACCAAAGCCGATTCAAAAGACCGCTGTTCGCCAGCTTCTTTGTTTACGAGTAACACGTGGAACCGCCGCAACTCTGCCATGATGTGCCGTCATTATGTTAAGCCCGCCCACCGACTCTACACACGCTGTGATTGGCCTGACCAGAATTTGTTTTTTCCAGCTCTCAGGTCTACCGAGAGCTGCTAGACTACACTCGCGGCAAAATAAATTTTCTGCTGCTAGGGTGCGGCTAGATTTCTAGGCTAAATGTAAAGACCTCTTCATACCAAAATTGAAATGTTGAGCCTCAGGCTGAGGTAAAAATGCAAATTCACGCATGAACAGTAGAGGGCCATTCTTGATAATTGAACGAATAGGATGCAGGAGAAAAAAGTTTTACCAATAAAAACCAAACATCTAGTCATTTTTGCTTATGGTTTAACTGAATCATCAAAGGTCAGCAGCAAGACATTGGTCAATAAAGGTAGATTAAATACATCAAAATATTTTGATATTTATTTAACATTTAATTATTGGAGGTTTGCATAGTACTCTGATTTTGAATTTGACTGATTTTATTCATTTTGAGGAGTAATGAATCTTTATTGTGCAAGTGAGATGAATAAATGCTTACATTTAGTCTAGAACTACAATAACACTCATGTTCACACACAACGCCTCTGCACTTACTCTCTAATTTTTCTCAACATGGGGACAGGAGAGTGACGTCACCCATAGGATTCTGAAGATCAGTTTTGAAGCGTAAAGTAGTATTGACGAGCTGGCCGTTGCCATCTTGGCTGCGCGACATTGCGCGTCACTCCCGGATAATAGAAAATGGGCAAAGAGGCGGGACGTGGCTGGAGCTGAGGTGACGCTATGACTAACAGAAAGCAGAAAAACGGTGTTGAAGAATTCTCTTCCTATAAGAATCACTTCTCAAAGGACCATTGTTTTCAGAAGAGGCTTTATTCACACCAACCAACGCAATAAAGCCTGAGTGCCGTTTGCAACCGGTCCTCCTGCCACTTGGATTTTCTGTCATATATATACCATAGTTGTCTTCCTATTATGGTAACAACCTTCAAACCCCTGGCTCACATATCACCACATTCCAAGTTCTTTTTCTGTAGGACACAAATCTTCTGTCAGAATACACACACACTTGAAACGTCAGCACACATTTGAGCATAATAGTGCCTTTGCATTAGCCTTAAACTGCTCATTTTTAAATAATAAAATCTTCTACAACGGCAATCCACCTGTCACTCAAAGTGGCCACGCCCTTAATTATGCATAACTTTAATGCTTTATATAATGTAAACAAATGAGTTATAAAAAAAATTCACCCCGCTCACAGTTGTCATGAAGGGCAAAATTAGCCGTATAGACCAAAACCACAATTTGTACCAGACTGTAAACATGTGTTCTTCTGCTGTAAAGTTGGGCATTTTAACATGGGGCTCAATGAGTGGGTCTCTAGTGGCCAGTCGATGAATTGCAGTTTAAGTCACTTCCGTATTGGCTTCAAGAGAAACTGGGGGAGGTTGCCGCTTGGTCAATACCCAGCCCTCATATAGGCTACAGCACACAAATGGCACCATTTCCTGAGAATTACTCCCATATGCTTCACTCTGATATAAGTTTATTTCCACCAATTTTAGTTTAAAAAAGAGAAGCGAAGAATTCAAATAAGTTCAACAATATGCTTTATTCACAGCCCGCCCAATAAGCGTATTTGTACATGCTCAAGTCAGTCTTTTAAGGTAAATATAATCTCCAAAGCAGTCACGTCTCTCTGCTACAAGGGGAGCTTTCGCTGAATGAAAAATACAGAGGCAGGGTATTGTTCATTAAAAGATTTGTTGAAAAACACTGAGCCATTCTACAGAGACGGCAGGCTTGTGTGTTTGCTCTGCGTGATGCTCTTTAGTCTCATATGGCAGCCCTATCTCATTGAAACCATCTCATTTGTTAGCTTTTCTCATCGTTTATCTCTCTCCAT
The DNA here is from genome assembly GCA_023566225.1 of Romanogobio albipinnatus. Classification (NCBI taxonomy): domain Eukaryota; kingdom Metazoa; phylum Chordata; class Actinopteri; order Cypriniformes; family Gobionidae; genus Romanogobio; species Romanogobio albipinnatus. The sequence goes on from CM042248.1 coordinate 43,726,723, forward strand.
CTCTTTCTTTTAAATCCTCCAAGTCTGAGAGACGCACGAAATAGTTCTGCCAGCTGATATTATCACTTGCCATTTTCTGTGTCTATAAAGCACAGTTGGGCAACAGAAGAGGAGGAAGGCTAAAAATAAGAAATATTGAGCTGACAGGAACTAACAATGAACAGTGTTGAACAACATTGATATACTGTAACCAGTGTTGGGGCGGTAATTCATTACTCACATGTCAACTTGACGTCTAATATTAAAATGTATGTTTTTAATGTAACCTTCTCCCATTAAATACTTTGGTCAGTTCAAGAATAATTCATGCTATTTTATATTATTTATTTGACAATATTAAAAGAGCAGTTTCATGTGTATTGTTTAACTGCTCATGTTTGGGATTTAGAAAGTAATTACAGTAGTATTAACGTTAATGTCATTAGTATCCATTTGAAACAATCAATCATCATTTTTTAAAATTTTCATGGAAAAGTGTGTGGAAAAAGTGTGTTATATGATCGGTCACAATTGTGACCGGTGGGATACTGTGTTGTATCAACCATTGTATTGATTTAATATAGGTCTATTTGACCTGTGCAGTGTGTTTGTGTGTGTTTTTGTGTGTGTATGTTTTCTTTTGTTTTTTTGTTTTTGTGTGTCTCTGTACGGTGGCCCAGTAGTGCACAACGAAATATAAAAAGCAACATAAGTTCACAACACAACGAAAACAAGCCACAACACAAATATATCCAGCCACAACATAACGAAAAAGCCACAACACAAATATATCCAGCCACAACACAAAGAAATCAAGCCACAACACAACGAAAATGCTCCCAACCACTAGGGGTCACTCGGAGCGCGGTAAAATTGCTACTGTTCTATAGAATCGGCAAATATATCAATAACACAATTCGTTTTAACGGTATGTAGGCTAACCATTGTTTATCGACATTAAATATGAATTCAAAATCACCAACATGCATTATAGCTGCATATTTATGCTCGAGAATGCTTTGACCCGATACCACGGCGCATGACGCCTAAGGGAACGTCTGCCAATTCCACCAAGTGGTTGAAAATATAATTTGTATTAATTAAAATTACTTTTAACATTTAAAAACAGACATGTTAAAATTCCACAGCTTGATTGTATTGGTAAAACTGACCTAGTAATGCACAACACAACATTGGAATTTGAACATAAAAAAAGAGTAAATTATATGTTTCAACTTGGTGGAATTGGCAGACGTTCCCTTAGCGCCGTGGCAGCGGGTCAAAGCGTTCTCGAGTATAAATATGCACATAGGTGATTTTGAATTGATATTTCATGTCGATATACAATTGCACACTTAAAACTGATCGTAGTGTTTAAATATTTGTAAGACTGGTGAATCTATAGAACAATGCAAGGAAAACGAACTTTAGGGCCCCCTAGTGGTCGGGAGCATTTCCGTTGTGTTGTGGCTTGATTGGCTTTGAACTTTGGAAAACCACTAGCCACAGTGACTGGTGAGCAAAAAAGTTAATGTCTAGCCCTGTTTATAATAACTTTTTATTATGTTTCTACTCGTTTTTAAAAATATATATATAAACATTTAAATGGTGGCTGTCATAAAAACATATATTTATTCAAACATTAAATATTGAAGAAGAGGTTTAAAATAAAGTGAATATATAATCTAGTGCATATATTTAGCTAAACGCTCCTCTCTAGAGTTTTGAGTTTGTGGACTGGAATGGCTTTCCTGAGGTAAATGTGACTACAAGCTGTTTTTTTGTTTTTTTTGGTATAAAAGTGTAACTTTTTTTTACATTCCATATACATTTGCCAAGAAACATTTTCTAATTTTGAGAGACCACATGTTTAGTATTGGGGTGTTAAATATTTTAAGAAAAATGGAAATATCATAAATACCTATATTTGTTACATAATAATCTTAATATTTATGGATCTCCCTATGCTGGTTCTGTAATATCTGGTCCTGTATTTTGAGCCGGAGATGGTGAAATACTGATTTCTTGAACCTTTTTGAACAATAATAAAAATGTCCCTGAGTATTTCTAGCACAAAGGGAGCGTAACCCATGAGACTTGATTGCAATTGCTTTCAAAAGCTGCTAGAGCTCATAATAACTTTTGAACTCTTAAACAGCACAGAGACGCATTCACGCTAAAGTGAAGTGTTTGATTGGAGACAATCACTCTGAATCAGCGTTTTAACTACATGTACAGGATTGACATTTTAAACGCTCTTGCATGCATATATACAAATGTGTGTGCATACATATGTTGAAATGGTTCTTGATGACTGCTACTTCATTAACAGCCACTACAGAGGAAACACTGAGTTGAAATCAAACAGTGTTTTTTTTTCTTTCAGTTTTCAATAACCTCTATATGTCATAATGACTATCCATTGAAAAGGATTCTGCGAATGCTGGTATTAGCATTACATTCTCTTTCTATTTTAGCATGCACATTTTGAATGCTCTCTGGGAAAGTGGGTCAGAACAGCATCCACAATTGATTGTAATTTTTTTTTATGTGAAGTGACGTGTAGCCAAGTATGGTGTCACATACTCGGAATTTATGCTCTGCTTCTCACACATCCTTCCATTTTTTTTCTAAAGATTGCTTTTTAAATAATCGTTCTCATCAGTATCATCTCCTCAGCATCCCAGATAGCTTAGAAGAACTCGATGTTGCAACAGAAACCATTAACTCTCTCTTTTCCAGTACTTTAGACACAGTTGCTCCCCTGCGCTTAAAGAAGATTAAAGAAAATAGTCCAACGCCGTGGTACAACAAGCACACTAGGGCCCTTAAAACAGCAGCCAGAAAAATGGAGCGCAGCTGGAAGAAAACAAAATTAGAGGTCTTTCGTCATTTGTGGAAAGAGCGCATGATCGCATACAGAAAGGCCGTAAAAACTGCTAGATCTGCTTATTTCTCAACTCTCTTGGAAGAAAACAAACACAACCCTAAGTATTTATTCGATACAGTGGCTAAATTAACCAAAAATAAAGCTTCAACTTCTGATGTTTGTAAACAGCACAGCAGTAATGACTTTATGAACTTCTTTACATGTAAGATTGATAATATTAGGAAGAAAATTTTAACCATGCAGCCGTCAACTACAGTATCACATCAGAAAGAGCATTGCAGTGTCACTGAGGAAAAATTACACTCATTCACTGCTATAGGAGAAGAAGAATTGGCTCGTTAAATCATCAAAATCAACTACATGTATGCTTGACCCTGTACCAACTTGGCTATTAAAAGAGATGCTACCAGAGGTCATAGATCCTCTTCTTAATATCATTAATTCATCTTTGTCATTAGGATATGTACTGAAAACGTTTAAGTTGGCTATTAAACCACTTATTGAAGGGGTGGTAAAACACATTCTTTCGAAGGCTTGATTGTGTTTGTGGGGTACACTGTAACATGTGTTCATGCTTCGTTTTTAAAAAAATGCATTATTTTTCATATATTTTACCTTTATTCTACACTGCTCTGTCCCTCCTTGTAAAAACGGTCTGATGGTTTCCGGGTTGTATGAAGCCAGTCCCTCAAAAATACGCAATGGGCTCAGATTGGTTAGCTGGCCCAGTGTTTTGTGATTCGCTAACCGCCTAGTGCACGTTTGTCGGAAACGTCATGCCCCTTACCTTTACCGGTAGCCTCAGGCTACTAGCCTGTGCTTTGCGTAGTACAATGGCGTCAATAAAACCATACCAATTTGAGCCCGAATCAGACCCAGACAATTTTAGTGAAGATGATCGAGCAGAACCTGTTCAGTCCTAAAGAGTAAAGACTGCGGATCTATAGTGATCGCTACTGAATGGCACCGTTACTTTTGTATTTTTAGAACGATTTGGAAAGAAATGGTATCTGTGAGGATTTCCAGTCAGGATTTAGACCGTATCATAGCACTGAGACAGCTCTCATCAGAGTTACAAATGATTTACTCTTATCATCCGATCGTGGCTGTATCTCTCTATTAGTGTTACTCGATCTTAGCGCTGCATTCAATACTATCGACCACAACATTCTTTTGAATAGACTCGAAAATTATGTAGGCATTAGTGGAATTGCTTTGTCATGGTTTAAATCATACCTATGTGACCGTTATCAGTTTGTAGCAGTAAATGAAGAGATGTCACACCGACCACAAGTTCAGTATGGAGTACCGCAGGGCTCAGTGCTAGGACCGTTGCTCTTCACCCTGTACATGCTACAGGAGATATCATTAGGAAGCATGGCATTAGTTTTCATTGTTATGCTGACGATACTCAGCTCTATATTTCTTCACGCCCTGACGAAACTTACCAATTCACAAGATTAACGGAATGCATAGCTGATATAAAACATTGGATGACCAGTAATTTCCTGCAACTCAATTCAGAAAATAAATAATTTTTAATTATTGAACAAAAAAGCTCCACAAGTAGTAACCTAGAATACTGTCTAACACTTGACGGCTGCTCTGTCAAGTCCTCGTCGTCATTGAGGAACCTGGGTGTGCTCTTTGATACCAATATTTTGTTTGAAAGCCACGTTTCTAGCATCTGTAAAATTGCATTCTACCATCTTAAAAATATATCCAAATTACGGCACATGCTCTCAATGCAAAATGCTGAACAGTTAGTTCATGCGTTCATGACCTCAAGGCTAGATTATTGTAATGCTCTACTGGGTGGTTTCCCTGCTCGCTTAATAAATAAACTCCAGCTGGTCCAAAACGCAGCAGCTCGAATTCTTACTAGAACCAGGAAGTATGACCATATTAGCCCAGTTCTGTCAACACTGCACTGGCTGCCTATTAAACATTGCATACATTTTAAAATCTTGCTTATTACTTACAAAGCACTAAATGGTTTAGCTCCCCAGTACTTGAGCGAGCTCTTAACACATTATACTCCATCACATCTACTGCGGTCTCAAAATTCTGGCCAGTTGATAATACCGAGAATATCGAAATCAACTGCAGACGGTCGATCCTTTTCCTATTTAGCTCCTAAACTCTGGAACAGTCTTCCTAGCATTGTACGGGAAGCAGACACACTCTGTCAGTTTAAATCTAGACTAAAAACACATCTCTTTACTATGGCATACACATAAAACACTTTTTCAATTAAATGATTGTTAGGCTGCATTAACTAGGTCAGCCGGAACCTGGAACACTTCTCATAACTCCTGATGTACTCGTGACATCATCAGAAGAATGGCATCTACGCTAATGATAGTCTCTCTGTTTTATCCCAAGTTTTACAGCAGTCTGCCAGATCCGGGCCGTATCCAGATCAGATGGTGGACCTGCGCCCAGACATGACCAACGCATGAACCTGAAGTGTCTGCAGAGACCGTGTCAATTAGACTCCCCCTGAAATTGCCTCGTCAACACGCCATCCTCAATGAACCCGTCTCCGGCATGATGACTCCGATTGTCCGAATATTACAATTTAATAATTGTTAAATCGATATGTCATCCTCAGTAAACCCGTCTCCGGCGTGATGACTCCGATTGTTCGAATATTACAATTTAATAATTGTTAAATCGATATGTCATACTCAATAAACCCGTCTCCGGCGTGATGACTCCGATTGTTCGAATATTGCACTTTAATAATTAATTATTTAATCAACACATCATCCTCAGTAAACCCGTCTCCGGCGTGTTGCCTCTGATCTTTCGATTATTCCGATCTATTATGACCTCTGACCTGTAAAGTTGCCAGAATGATAATCATACACTGTTTGTTAATTTACCAGAGGAGAACTGGCACCCCGACTGAGCCTGGTTTCTCCCAAGGTTTATTTTTCTCCATTAGGTCACCTGATGGGGTTTTGGTTTCTTTGCCACTGTTGCCTCTGGCTTGGCTTGCTCAGTTGGGGACACTAAATTTTTCAACTAAATATCCAAATAAATCTAATTATTAAACTAAATTAACCATATAAACTAAATTACTGATCTAAAGCCCACACTGTCATTGTATGATCATTGAAATGAACTGGTGACATCACCGTTTTCTCCGGAAAGGCTATACAGCTGAATAAAATTATGTTGCATTATTTTGCTGTTTAACACTGTAAAGCTGCTTTGAAACAATCTGCATTGTTAAAAGCGCTATATAAATAAAGTTGACTTGACTTGACTTGATACGGCCCGGATCCGGGTGACTATATCATACATTGTCGTCGTGTCTAAGCGCAGATCCTCCATCTGATCTTGATACGGCCTGGATCCAGGTGACTACATCATGCGTTGTGGTCGTGTCTAAACGCAGATCTACCATCTGATCTGGATACGGCTCAGATCCGGGTGACTACATCATGCGTTGTGGTCGTGTTTAGGCGCAGGTCCACCATCTGATCTGGATACGGCATGGATCCGGCTGACTACATCATGCGTTGTGGTCGTGTTTAGGCGCAGGTCCACCATCTGATCTGGATACGGCTCAGATCCGGGTGACTACATCATGCGCTGTGGTCGTGTCTAGGCGCAGATCCACCATCTGATCTGGATACGGCATGGATCCGGCTGACTACATCATACATTGTCGTCGTGTCTAAACACAGATCCACCATCTGATCTGGATCCGGCCTGGATCCGGCTGACTACATCATACATTGTCGTCGTGTCTAAACGCAGATCCACCATCTGATCTGGATACGGCCCGGATCCGGCTGACTACATCATACATTGTCGTCGTGTCTAAACACAGATCCACCATCTGATCTGGATACCGCCTGGATCCGACTGACTACATCATACATTGTCGTCGTGTCTAAACACAGATCCACCATCTGATCTGGATCCGGCCTGGATCCGGCTGACTACATCATACATTGTCGTCGTGTCTAAACACAGATCCACCATCTGATCTGGATACCGCCTGGATCCGGCTGACTACATCATACATTGTCGTCGTGTCTAAACACAGATCCACCATCTGATCTGGATCCGGCCTGGATCCGGCTGACTACATCATACATTGTCGTCGTGTCTAAACGCAGATCCACCATCTGATCTGGATACAGCCTGGATCCGACTGACTACATCATACATTGTCGTCGTGTCTAAACGCAGATCCACCATCTGATCTGGATACCGCCTGGATCCGACTGACTACATCATACATTGTCGTCGTGTCTAAACACAGATCCACCATCTGATCTGGATCCGGCCTGGATCCGGCTGACTACATCATACATTGTCGTCGTGTCTAAACGCAGATCCACCATCTGATCTGGATACAGCCTGGATCCGACTGACTACATCATGCGTTGTGGTCGTGTTTAGGCTCAGATCCACCATCTGATGTGGATACGGCCTGGATCCGGCTGACTACATCATACGTTGTGGTCGTGTCTAGTCGCAGATCCACCATCTGATCTGGATATGGCCTGGATCCGGGTGACTACATCATGCGTTGTGGTCATGTTTAGGCGCAGGTCAACCATCTGATCTGGATATGGCCCGAATCCGGCTGACTACATCATGCGTTGTGGTCGTGTTTAGGCGCAGGTCCACCATCTGATCTGGATACGGCTCAGATCCGGGTGACTACATCATGCGTTGTGGTTCGTGTTTAGGCGCAGGTCCGCCATCTGATCTGGATACGGCTCAGATCCGGGTGACTACATCATGCGCTGTGGTCGTGTCTAAACGCAGGTCCACCATCTGATCTGGATATGGCTCAGATCCGGGTGACTACATCATGCGCTGTGGTCGTGTCTAGGCGCAGGTCCACCATCTGATCTGGATACGGCTCAGATCCGGGTGACTACATCATGCGCTGTGGTCGTGTCTAAACGCAGGTTCACCATCTGATCTGGATATGGCTCAGATCCGGGTGACTACATCATGCGCTGTGGTCGTGTCTAAACGCAGGTCCACCATCTGATCTGGATATGGCTCAGATCCGGGTGACTACATCATGCGCTGTGGTCGTGTCTAAACGCAGGTCCACCATCTGATCTGGATACGGCTCAGATCCGAGTGACTACATCATGCGCTGTGGTCGTGTCTAAACGCAGGTCCACCATCTGATCTGGATATGGCTCAGATCCGGGTGACTACATCATGCGCTGTGGTCGTGTCTAGGCGCAGATCCACCATCTGATCTGGATACGGCTCAGATCCGGGTGACTAAATCATGCGCTGTGGTCGTGTCTATGCGCAGATCCACCATCTGATCTTGATACGGCCTGGATCCGGCTGACTACATCATGCGTTGTGGTCGTGTCTAAGTGCAGATCCACCATCTGATCTGGATACGGCCCGGATACGGCTGACTACATCATGCGTTGTGGTTGTGTTTAGGTGCAGGTCAACCATCTGATCTGGATATGGCCCGAATCCGGCTGACTACATCATGCGTTGTGGTCGTGTTTAGGCGCAGGTCCACCATCTGATCTGGATACGGCTCAGATCCGGGTGACTACATCATGCGTTGTGGTTCGTGTTTAGGCGCAGGTCCGCCATCTGATCTGGATACGGCTCAGATACGGGTGACTACATCATGCGCTGTGGTCGTGTCTAAACGCAGGTCCACCATCTGATCTGGATACGGCTCAGATCCGGGTGACTACATCATGCGCTGTGGTCGTGTCTAGGCGCAGATCCACCATCTGATCTTGATACGGCCTGGATCCGGCTGACTACATCATGCGTTGTGGTCGTGTCTAAGTGCAGATCCACCATCTGATCTGGATACGGCCCGGATACGGCTGACTACATCATGCGAAGGGGGTCGTGTCTAGGTGCAGATTCACCATCTGATCTGGACACGGCCCGGATCCGGGTGACTACATCATGCATTGTCGTCGTGTCTAAACACAGATCCACCATCTGATCTGGATCCGGCCTGGATCCGGCTGACTACATCATACGTTGTCGTCGTGTCTAAACGCAGATCCACCATATGATCTGGATACAGCCTGGATCCGACTAACTACATCATACGTTGTGGTCGTGTTTAGGCGCAGATCCACCATCTGATGTGGATACGGCCTGGATCCGGCTGACTACATCATACGTTGTGGTCGTGTCTAGGCGCAGATCCACCATCTGATCTGGATATGGCCTGGATCCGGGTGACTACATCATGCGTTGTGGTCATGTTTAGGCGCAGGTCCACCATCTGATCTGGATATGGCCCGGATTCGGGAGAACACATCATGCATTGTCATCGTGTCTAAACGCAGATCTACCATCTGATCTGGATACGGCTGACTACATCATGCTTTGTGGTCGTGTCTAGACTCAGATCCGGGTGACTACATCATGCGTTGTGGTTGTGTTTAGGCGCAGGTCCGCCATCTGATCTGGATACGGCTCAGATCCGGGTGACTGCATCATGCGTTGTGGTTCGTGTTTAGGCGCTAGTCCACCATCTGATCTGGATACGGCCCGGATCCAGGTGACTATATCATACATTGTCGTCGTGTCTAAGCGCAGATCCTCCATTTTATCTTGATACGGCCTGGATCCGGCTGACTACATCATGCGTTGTGGTCGTGTCTAGATGCAGGTCCACCATCTGATCTAGATACGGCTCAGATCCGGGTGACTACATCATACATTGTCATCGTGTCTAAACGCAGGTCCACCATCTGATCTGGATACGGCCTGGATCCGGCTGACTACATCATACATTGTCATCGTGTCTAAACGCAGATCTACCATCTGATCTGGATACGGCCTGGATCCGGCTGACTACATCATGCTTTGTGGTCGTGTCTAGACTCAGATCCACCATCTGATCTGGATCCGGCTCAGATCTGGCTGACTACTGTAAACCTTGGGATAAACAGAGAGACTAACATTAGCGTAGATGCCATTCTTCTGATGATGTAACAAGTACATCAGGTGTTATGGGAAGTGTTCCCGATTCTGACAGATCTAGGTAATGCAGCCTAAAACAATCAATTAACTGATTTGAATGATAGAAATGGATAATGTTCTATGTGTATGCCAAGGTAAAGAGATGTGTTTTTAGTCTAGATTTAAACTGACAGAGTGTGTCTGGTTCCCGAACAATGCTAGGAAGACTGTTCCAAAGTTTAGGTGCTAAATAGGAAAAGGATTGACCGCCTGCAGATTATTTTGATATTCGAGGTATTATCAACTGGCCAGAATTTTGAGACTGCAATAGACGTGAAGGACTATAATGCGTTACTTAAGAGCTCGTTCAAGTACTGGGGAGCTAAACCTTTATTTAGTGTTTTGTAAGTAATAAGCAAGATTCTATTTTAAAAACAAGTCAGACTCTCTAACCATTAGGCCACAACTGCCCCCTAATTAGAATGTCTGAAGATGTATATGTTGTGTTATAAAGGAGACCTGCATTTCTATGCATCACTCACTCATTTAATTTTCTCTCTTTGCAGGTGTTGTGTAGTTTGCATCCTGAGTGTGAATATATTTTTCAGTTGGCAAGAGATGAACAGCGGTGTCTGCGAGAGATCACAGAACTTGGGAACCTCAGCAGCTCCTCAGGTAGAAATAAACTAAAGCTCCCGATGAGATGTTTGTCGTCCACAGGACGTGAGATGCATGCTAACAACGCTGAGATTACATTGAGAGCAAACTTAGACCTTTTCTTAAAGCATGTTTATAAAAGCTACTTAATCTAGGTTTATAAAAGCTAATGTGGCTTAATCTAAGCCCTGTCTGTGAAACCACGCCTTAGGCTATTAATGTTTTTGAAATAAGTCTCTCTTCTGCTCACCAAGGCTGCATTGATTTGATCACCTAGACAGCAACATAGTGTCGGCCCAGATCCAGCCCACATCTGGTACGCGTTGAATCCACATGTACCAGATGTGGCCCGGATCTGGGTTGACACTATGTTGCTGTCTGGGCAATAATTAGGGTCTAATTCTGTAATCGGATACTTAAGGTCAGGAATCCCAAACATGTTATAAAATAAAAAAATGGGATTCCACTTATTAATTACTGTGCACATTTTAATGTGTTTTTAAACCATTCAAGCGTAAGAAGATGCACACAAAAAGCCGCCTCTCATATAGTGCATGAATACCCAATTGAGTTCTCTTTCGCATTGTCTTGCACTTGAACGGACAAATACACGCAAAATTATATAAAAATATCCTCGTTAACACAGTCAGTTGTGTCTTAAGTGAACATAAACAGTTGTGGAAGAAAACGCATGTGTAACAACATTATGCATGTGATCTGTGCATTGTTTTAAAGAGACAGCAGCCTAATAAACCTGCTGCCGTCTGTGTCATTACTGTTAATCAAACAACAAAAGACAATCCCTCACTGATCTTGACTGAATAACTTTTGTAACTTTAATACATATTATTCTATTTTTTTCTATTATTTATAAAAATAAAACTATGCAGTGTTATTTTACATTTGATTTCAATTTCTGAACTTTGTTTAATTGTATTTATTTGTGCTATTGCAATTTTTCTTATTTGTTCTTATTTAATAACTTGACTGTTTACTTGTTTTTAATAATGTTTGAAATTTATATACATTTACATTTACGCATTTGGCAGATGCTTTTATCCAAAGCGACTTACAGTGCCCTTATTACAGGGACAATCTCCCTGGAGCAACATGGAGTAAAGGGCCTTGCTCAAGGACACACTGGTGGTGACCGCTGGGATCGAACCAGCAACCTTCTGCATATCAGTTCCATGTTTTAACCCACTGTCCCACCATCTCACATATAAGTTAGTCTAGTTTTTTAGGCTGGTGTTTATGGTATTCAGCTGCAACAAAATGTTTTGCAAAAAGACAGGATAAATATGTTTGATATCTAAATCTTTGACTTCTTCTTTTTTTTTGACTTTATTGAGATTAAACCGGGAATCAATAAGAATTGGAACCGATAAGCAATCACTAAAATTCAAACAATACCCAACCATCGTAATAATAACAGTAAAATCTGTAATATTGTGAAATATTATAAGAATTTATAATAACTGTTTTCTATTTTAATGTGTTTTAAAATGTAATTTATTCCTGTGATCAAAGCTGAATTTTCAGCATCATTCCTCCAGTCTTCAGTGTCACACTATTCTTCAGAAATCATTCTAATATGATGATTTGATGCTCAAGAAATATTTATTATTATTAGCAGTGTTGAAAACAGTGCTTAATATTTTTGTGGAAACTATGATGCATTTTTTCAGGATTCTTTGATGAATAGAAAGTTCAAAAGAACAGCATTTATTTGAAATATAAATCTTTTGTTACATTTTAAGTGTTTTTACTGTCACTTTTGATAAAAATTAATGCATCCTTGTTGAATAATAATATTGTTTTCTTTTTTCTTTCTTTTTTTAATCTTACTGACCCTAAACTTTTGGATGGTAGTATATACTGTCCACAACTTAGGAATAAAATATGTATTCTTACATAAAAGAGAGAAAATACTGTAAAAAATACACTCTATACTGAAGCTAAATGACTTTTAAAATGACTTTTAATGACTTTAAAACACTTTAAATGACATACAAAAGCGGGTCACTAACCCATTACATGACATTTAAAATAAATCACATCTGCATAGCATTTTACACTGCCATAAGCTGTCAGTGGTGACATTCGGAGACAGAGGTTAATACGAGATCAGACTCATTGTAATGCAGCGCCTTGTGTTTGCGTTTCCCAGCGGTACAGATGTGAAGTCGTGTTTTGCAGGGAATCCACGTATTTGTGCCGATCCAACACAGCAAACTGGACCGTTATAGAGCAATTCATAAAGCAAATGTGTGTGTGTGTGTGTGTGTGTGTATATATGTGTGTGAAGGTTGCCTACCAGTATGGGACTCTGTAGTGTGCTGGCCCAGAGCTGCAGTGGGTGAGACCGTCCACACTCCCTGTCCAGCTGTTTTCTCTCTCTTCAAGAACAACACTGGTACGACACACAAACACAACGTCCACTTCAGGGTTGTGCACAATAAAAAAAAAAACTGAGAACGCAATTCAGTACCTGAATGTGAATGAGATGGAAAACAAGATGCATAATTGTGAATCATTAAATTTGAATTTACAGTAAATGGATAGATGAAGTTAAATAGGAATGAAATACAAAGAAATTGATGTACTAATATTAATGGATAAATGAAAATGCATAAACATTTAAGTGCCCTTATTATGCTATTTTAAAGGTTCCTTCTACAAAAGGTTTACATGCATCCAAGGTAATATTCATATAACAAAATAATATGTGATAAATAAAACTATTTTTCACTATGAATTATCAATGCATGCTATTTTACATTTAACACAATTCAAACATTGGTTTATATATTAACAAGCAGCGGTTGAGATGCTAGCTAGAGACATTTTTATTCTTCTCTGTGTATTTATTATATTTGATAATAACTTTAATTTAAAGAACTTTAGTTGAAAACAATTAAAAATAATGTTATGGTCAATGTGTTGTGCTGTTTGCAAAATTAAAACCTTTTCAGATTGCTGTGTTAAATTTTTGGCACCACTGAATGAAACCACTTACACAATACACATAATAGAATACGTTATTAGGCAAATTGATGTATTAGGGCAAGGCATAAATGCTGTAGTTATTTTTGTTTTGAGAATGAAATACCACAAAAATGTGTGTATCCAAATGCCATAGAGACTTAGGGGTTAGCTCTTTTGACTCGAGAAATTCTAATGAATTAAAAGAGAGAGCGTTCTTAAGCTCTGAGTTTTCCCAACCTTGGTTCACACATGCATTTCCATTTTAACAGCTTCTGCAAGCAAACGTGTTGTCTCAGTCTGTGGGCTTTAACAATAGACACATCTACCTTGAGAATATGAGCTGAAACCTCAAATGGTAAAATGCATGGCCCCAATTTCAAGGCTTCTTAAGCTTCAGCAAAAATAGGCAGGTTTTCATATTTGCCACTGCAATAACATCTTCACAGATCTGCCAGTGTAACAAACTAAACCCAGTCTAAACCTGGCCAACCAACACTACATTCAAATCTGAAAGGCCACAAATGAAATTGTGCTGCTGCAGTTTCATCTGATGTCATGAGTAAAGTGTCACTCCATCACTGATTTGGAAAAGGACACAGACCTCATTTCACATTCAGCTTCAGCACTAGCTAATTTTATGCATTGCGTCTTGTTCTCCAGAGAAAATAAACTCAAGGAAATCCTCAAGAAATACCAACGAAGTTGCCAGTGAATGTATAAGCATACAGTATTTAAAAGTTTTTTTGAAAAGCTTGCAGAGAGTATTTTCACTGACCTTTGACCTTGATTGATTACTCTAGGTATAGTGAGTCGTAACTGCAGCGCTGGAGGCTGGTCACGGCCGTTCCCTCCTTACCATGAGGCCTGCAGTGTTGAGGATGACATCCCAGAGGTCAATGAGATGTTCTCATTTCAATTCAATACAAATATTTGATCAAAATGTTCCATTTATTCATACACTTCTGTTTCTCAAGTTGTTTTTCCATGAAAAGACCCCATATACACTCACCTAAAGGATTATTAGGAACACCTGTTCAATTTCTCATTAATGCATTTATCTAATCAACCAATCACATGGCAGTTGCGTCAATGCATTTAGGGGTGTGGCCCTTTTCAAGACAATCTCCTGAACTCCAAACTGAATGTCAGAATGGGAAAGAAAGGTGATTTAAGCAATTTTGAGCGTGGCATGGTTGTTGGTGCCAGACGGGCCGGTCTGAGTATTTCACAATCTGCTCAGTTACTGGGATTTTCACGCACAACCATTTCTAGGGTTTGCAAAGAATGGTGTGAAAAGGGAAAAACATCCAGTTTGCGGCAGTCCTGTGGGCGAAAATGCCTTGTTGATGCTAGAGGTCAGAGGAGAATGGGCCGGCTGATTCAAGCTGATAGAAGAGCAACGTTGACTGAAATAACCACTCGTTACAACCGAGGTATGCAGCAAAGCATTTGTGAAGCCACAACACGCACAACCTTGAGGCGGATGGGCTACAACAGCAGAAGACCCCACCGGGTACCACTCATCTCCACTACAAATAGGAAAAAGAGGCTACAATTTGCACAAGCTCACCAAAATTGGACAGTTGAAGACTGGAAAAATGTTGCCTGGTCTGATGAGTCTGGATTTCTGTTGAGACATTCAGATGGTAGAGTCAGAATTTGGCGTAAACAGAATGAGAACATGGATCCATCATGCCTTGTTACCACTGTGCAGGCTGGTGGTGGTGGTGTAATGGTGTGGGGGATGTTTTCTTGGCACACTTTAGGCCCCTTAGTGCCAATTGGGCATCGTTTAAATGCCATGGCCTACCTGAGCATTGTTTCTGACCATGTCCATCCCTTTATGACCACCATGTACCCATCCTCTGATGGCTACTTCCAGCAGGATAATGCACCATGTCACAAAGCTCGAATCATTTCAAATTGGTTTCTTGAACATGACAATGAGTTCACTGTACTAAAATGGCCCCCACAGTCACCAGATCTCAACCCAATAGAGCATCTTTGGGATGTGGTGGAACGGGAGCTTCGTGCCCTGGATGTGCATCCCACAAATCTCCATCAACTGCAAGATGCTATCCTATCAATATGGGCCAACATTTCTAAAGAATGCTTTCAGCACCTTGTTGAATCAATGCCACGTAGAATTAAGGCAGTTCTGAAGCTGAAAGGGGGTCAAACACAGTATTAGTATGGTGTTCCTAATAATCCTTTAGGTGAGTGTATATATATATATATACTATATTGACAAATGTTTTGGGACGTCTGCCTTTACATGCACATGAACTTTAATGACATCCCATTCTTAATCCGTAGGGTTTAATATGGAGTTGCCCCACCCTTTGCAGCTTTAACAGCTTCAACTCTTCTGGGAAGGCTTTCCACAAGGTTTAGGAGTGTGTTTATGGGAATTTTTGACCATTCTTCTAGAAGGGCATTTGTGAGGTCAGGCAATGATGTTGGACGAGAAGGCCTGGCTCGCAGTCTCTGCTCTAATTCATCCCAAAGGTGTTCTATCGGGTTGAGGTCAGGACCTCCTCCACACCAACTCGCTCATCCATGTCTTTATGGACCGACGCTTTGTGCACTTGTGTACAGTCATGTTGGAACAGGAATGGGCCGTCCCCAAACTGTTCCCACAAAGTTCGGAGCATGAAATTGTCCCAAATGTCTTGGTATGCTGAAGCATTAAGAGTTCCTTTCACTGGAACTAAGGGGCCAAGCCCAACCCCTGAAAAACAAACCCACACCATAATCCCCCCTCCACCAAACTTTACACTTGGCACAGTGCAGTCAGGCAAGTACCGTTCTCCTGGCAACCGCCAAACCCAGACTCGTCCATAGGATTGCCAGACAGAGAAGCGTGATTGGTCACCCCAGAGAACACGTCTCCACTGCTCTAGAGTCCAGTGGCGGCGTGCTTTACCCCACTGCTCTGTGATTTTACGTGATCTACCACTTCGTGGCTGAGTTGCTGTTATTCCCAATTGCTTCCACTTTGTTATAATACCACTAACAGTTTACCATGGAATATTTAGTAGTGCTGAAATTTCACAAATGGACTTATTGCACAGGTGGCAACCTATTACGGTACCACGCTTGAGTTCACTGAGCTCCTGAGAGCGACTCATTTCTTCACAAATGTTTGTATAAGCGTCTGCATGCCTAGGTGCTTGATTTTATACACCTGTGGCCATGGAAGTGATTGGAACACCTGAATTCAATGATTGGAGGGATGTCCCAATACTTTTGACAATATAGTGTATATGCACTATATACACACACTCACCGGGCACTTTATTACGTACACCAGTTCAACTGCTTGTTAACACAAATATCTAATCAGCCAATCTCATGGCAGAAGCTCAATGCATTTAGGCATGAAGACATGGTCAAGATGATCTGCTGAAGTTCAAACTGAGCATCAGAATGAAGAAGAAAAGTGATTAAAGCAAAGATTGTTGGTGCCACACGGGCTGGTAGTATTTTAGTATTTCAGAAACTGCTGATCTTTTTATGCAGATTTTCACACACAATCATCTCTAGGGTTTACATAGAATGGTCTGAAAAAGAGAAAATATCCAGTGAGCGAACAGTTCTGTGAATGATAATGCCTGGAGGTCA
Organism: Romanogobio albipinnatus; assembly: GCA_023566225.1. Classification (NCBI taxonomy): domain Eukaryota; kingdom Metazoa; phylum Chordata; class Actinopteri; order Cypriniformes; family Gobionidae; genus Romanogobio; species Romanogobio albipinnatus. Next base: position 43,743,809 of record CM042248.1, read on the forward strand.
GAGAAGAGAGGCTAGACTGGTTCAGCTGATAGAACGGCAACAGTTACTATATATAGTTAAATAAGCACTCGTTACAACCAAACCGAGGTCTGCAGAAGAGCAAGTCTGAACACACAACATGTCCATCCTTGAAGCAGATCATGGACTACATCAGCAGAAGACACACCGGTGCCACTCCTGTCAGATGAGAATAGCAAACTGAGGCAATTCTCACGGCCTCACCAGAACTGGACAAGATTCTGATCTGATGAGTCTCAATTTCTGTTGCCACTATCAGAAGTTGCCACTATGCGATTGACTATCGCGACAGGCCTAGTCTTAATACAGATCTGATATAGATCATTCATTAATTCATTCATTTTAAAAAGACTCTGTGAAATGAACATGTTATCTACTTGAAAATACATGTAGGTTGATTGTAATTGATTTCTGCTCATTTGTCCCCCAGGAGTCGTATTTTGCCACTGTGAAACTGATCTACACTGTTGGTTATGGAGCGTCTCTGCTCTCTCTCTCTGTTGCTGTGCTAATACTGCTGCTCTTCAGGTATTGTGCTTGGTGGACAAAAAAAAAAAAAAAAAAACCCCAAACGCACCACTGATGAAACCTTAAAGTTACTGTTAAAATATTGCTTTAATGTAGCTAGTCTCTTTTGTGAGTAACATTAAGCACATATCTAGCTACTTTTTCCACATGCACTAGTCTTAAAGTAGTTACTGCAACATTAGAAAAAGGTTGTATTCTTTACCATTTTACAATTCAAATGATGCTGTTTGTGTTATAGGCGATTACACTGTGCTCGAAACTACATCCACATGCAGCTGTTTTTCACCTTCATCCTAAAATCTGTGGCTGTTTTTATCAAAGATGCTACGCTGTTCGCCAGTGACGACACGGATCACTGCACACTCTCTACGGTGAGTCCGTCACACCAGACCCGACAGCCTGTCTATGCTGTCTAATGTGAAAAGAACAAACCTGACCTTCACACACATATTTAAAATATATATGTTCTATATGAATATATTTTAAAATGTAAATTATTCCTGGGATGCAAAGCTGAATTTTCAGCATCATTACCCTATAGTGAAAAATGCATATATCATATATATTCGAGTATACTACAAATACATTTACATATTTGTGTACTTAATATAAATACCTTACGATTGTAGTGTTGGCATATTAAATTGATAATACTGAGAGTCTGCTAAACTGGAACAACTAATTTTGTACTTAATGCACTTTAGTTATCCAGAAATAGTGCTGAGGTCCAACTAAAGATACTTACAGTATATCTGATAACCTACAGTATATCTGATTGTGCTAAAGTGGAACTATTGCGAGTATTCTTTATGTACACTTTAATCTTGAATTTAAAGGCTGATATTATACAGAGATCATACTGTCCTTACTAATTGTGATATTAAAGCACATTTTAGGCTTAATATTTAGAAATGTGCATTGTGCACTCCAAATAAAAGTTTAATTATAATATTTATACATTTAAGTATCAAGGGATATGTAAGTAAATACAGTATGTTAATGGATTTGTAGTATACTTAGTATGAAATAAATATATTTTAAATACATTTTGGTAAGTTTTTTCACTAGGGTACTTAGTGTACTTAAGGTGAAAAAGCACCTAAATGTTAAACTGTAAACCCGAATAAATTTAACTTAAAATTCTCTGGTTATTTTTTTTTTGCTAGCTATAACAAACTAATTTAGAAAATGCCAACTTGCTGATTTATCTAGCATGTTAACAATTCATAGTTTTCACGTGACATCACACGCTTAGGAACGAGTCTTTCCTACATTGCCCGCCAGTCATTTTTACCAGGTTTGTAGTCAGTATTAATGCAGTAAGACGGTGATATTAAAAGACCAAATTCAATATAAATCTTATTGATGATGCATACTTTGTACAGGCAAACAAATGAACACAGGACATTAATGCAACACAAGGTTTCTCGTTAGGGGTTTTTTCCCATCGAAAACCATTATAAAGAAAACGTGTTGCATTCATATTCTTGGCTCACCTGCTCACCTATATAGTATGCATCATCAAAAAGGTGTAAACTGAATTTAATCTTTTAATATCACTGTACATTAAGGCACTTTAAGGGTTGGTAACGGTCTTTCTACATGGTTAATCTGTGTTTAAAATTAAGTGGTGCAACATTAATCTTGCACAAAAAAACCATAATATAACACTTAATTTTTCACCAGTGTTAATTTCGTTGACGAATAATCGTCAATTCGTCAACAACCTTTTTTCACTGACGAAAACGAGATGATAACTAAATAAAAACTAGTGATGGATGACAAAAACTATAACGAAAATCAACTGTCATTTTCGTCAACAAATAAAAACGAGACGAAAATGTTAGGGAGGGACGATTAGGGAAGAGATCCAGTCAGAACTGATGTCCTGTGTAACAGATGCGCACATTTGATTTGGACGTGCTGATCTAACCGCTGGAGAACACGGCGCTGTTGAGCTTCTACAGGCTCACGCATCCACAATCCAGCGCTCCAGACCGGCTCACAATCAATGAACATTAGCGCACATTTATGCCAGGAAATTGTTTATGAACTAATGCTGATGAATAATGACAATGTTTACTTTACGATGTTTATATAGTAATATGTTTTAGACGGTTGTAACAGTGCTTATTTTATGTCATCTGAACTTGAATGAGCAACTGCAACAGAGGCGCAGACATTTCAAAATAAGAGTCCCGGTGTATTTTCAGCTTGTTTATAATGTATTATATATAGACACATATTCAATAAAGTATCAGGGTTATAATAGTAAACTAAAACCATTTAAAAAAAATCTTCATTACTTGAATTTAAATAAATGTTAACTGAAATAAATAAATAAATAAAAATAAACAAACTTATTTGTAGCTTTAGCTTAACCTGATATGGCCTACTGACTAAAACAGAAATACAAAGTTATAAAAACTATATAGCTGTGTTTAAAAAACAAACAAAAAAATGAATTGAGCTCTCTTTCGTGTATTTTTAATGTCAAAAACAATAATGTCAAAATGTCAGTTCAAGTGACAGTCGGTTATGAAATGCTTAAATGCTTAATGTATTATAATTTAACTAAACTAATTATATTTTAGGAGGATAAATCTACTGTAGATTTAGTCGACTAAAATCTTCTGATATTTAGTCGACTAAAACTAGACTAAAACTAAAAACAATTCAGGTGACTAAAATATGACTAAAACTGAATGGCATTTTAGTCAAAAGACTATGACTAAAACTAAATCAAAATTTGCTGTCAAAAATAACACTGTTTTTCACTTTCGAGTGCCATGTGCAAAGCATGATGAGAAATAGAAAATCCCAGCCCAGTTTCAGTTAAACTTAAGTTAGTCTAAATTAAAGGAAATTAGTTAATACAACTCAAAACAATGAAACAGTTCAGTTTACTTGAAATATGTCAGTGCTGTGAAAAAAAAAGTTCTAAATACTCATAACAGTTCATTTGACTGAACTCATTTGTTTAATTTAAGTCTGTCCTACTCAAACCAATTAAGTATTTTGAGCGTTAGGGTTTACAGTGTAAAAAGAACGATGAAATCATTTCAAGGTTTATAAGAGTGTTAGACTCTATTTTGTACATTATTCATGAAAAAAATCATTGATTTCTTCCAGAGTCCTCCATAGCTGCATTAATTTTTTTAAGTAGAAATATTCACCTTCCTCTATTTCCTGCTGAGTTCATACTTTCTCCACCTGTTTATCTCCTTTCCTCTCCAGATTTTTGCTGTCATGCCCTTTTTATCATTCTCTCTCTCTCGCGTTGTCCTCTCTCTCTGCAGGCGGCCTGTAAGGCGTCTGTGGTGTTTTGTCATTATTGCATCCTGACTAATTTCTTCTGGTTGCTGGTTGAAGCCGTCTATCTGAACTCTCTGCTGGTCTCTGCCTTCCCGCGCAGCCGCCGCTGTCTGTGGAGTTTCGCTCTGCTGGGCTGGGGTGAGACTCTCATATCGCCATCTGACTCTCTGTCCCTACAGCCATCACCGCCCTGTCCCCTCACACGCTCTTTCCTCTGGCCATCACAAATGAGTTTGATCTTGTAGTTTCGACTATGTGAGTTATTAAAGGAACAAAAAGGCAAAAGGAGAAATTAGTCCTTACTCCCTCACCGTGACAGTCCCACTTTCAAGTACTTCACTTCTTTTTCCAGCACTTCGAAGCTCAAAAGTCTAAATATTATCCAATATAAATGTTGTTTTTAATGTGATGACCAAAAACTTTTTTACATCTTTCAAAGATTGTCCTCACTTGTAAAAACTAAAAGTTTTGCGATAAAGGAAAACGAACACTATAGTACCACTATAGCCAGCAGAATAGTAACATTTAAAGGGTTAGTTCACCCAAAAATGAAAATTCTGTCATTAATTACTCACCCTCATGTCATTCGACACCCGTAAGACATTCGTTCATCTTCGGAACACAAATGAAGATATTTTAGTTGAAAGCTGATGGCTGAGAAAGGCCTCCATTGACATTCAGTACATTTACACTCACAAGACCCATAAAAGGCACTAAAAATGTCGTTACAAAGTCCATCTCACTACAATGGCTCTACAATAATTTTAAAAAGCGACGACAATAGTTTTTGAGCGAAAAAAAAAATCAAAATAACGACTTTATTCCACAAGTTCTTGTCTTCCTGTGCCGTGAACCCACGAAGCACCACGGCGCATATGCGAGAATATGACGCAGAACCGGCGTTCGAACACGTGACCCAGAAGCGAGGAGATTTGTTTACAACGAGCAGAGGAAGACGCGCCGTATCTAAGCAGTTGAATTCTACATTGATTGTGCTTTAGGTCTCGGCGTGGTGCTCAAAATGGGACTAAAGTGTGCATTTCATGGATTCCCGAACGCCGGCGCTACGTCATATTCTCGCGCATGCGCCGTGCTGCTTCGTGAGTTCGACGGCACAGGACAACAAGGAAGACAAGAACTTGTAAAATAAAGTCATTATTTTGATTTTTTTTTTCGCTCAAAAACTATTATCGTCGCTTCATAAAATTATTTGTAGAGCCACTGTAGTGAGATGGACTTTGTAACGACGTTTTAGTGCCTTTTATGGGTCTTGTGAGTGTAAATGTACTGAATGTCGATGGAGGCCTTTCTCAGCCATCAGCTTTCAACAAAAATATCTTCATTTGTGTTCCGAAGATGAACGAATGTCTTACGGGTGTCGAACGACATGAGGGTGAGTAATTAATGACATAATTTTCATTTTTGGGTGAACTAACCCTTTAAATCTATTTTTGAATATTTTTTTTTTTAACTGAAGTATTTGGGAAAAGACGATTTCTTTATTTTAAGGTGTCAGTGTTACAGTGTAATTATATATTTATGTACTGCGTAATAATAATTAACTTACCATAGGGTTAGTTGCATTAAATGATGCATAATTTATAGTTTTATTACTACTGTAACTACATAACACATAAAGTGTTAAACCGAAAAGTCTCATGAAAAAAAACGTCCTCAAATTGAGAATGAAATTAGCAAATAAAAAACGATTCCTTTATAATCACTGAAGCTGTCAGTCGGTTCAGCACAAACGTGTTGAGTGCGTTTTAATCAATGAATCTGTCAAAACTGCACAATGAATCTTTTATTTACATTGTGTCTCCTCTTTGTTTGTTATAATGAGAGGATTTGTGCATGTGCTGAACTTAGTAAACCTGCGCTAAATCTAAACTCATTCAGCGTTTCTCACTCCCGGTAACTTGAACACCTCTGATTGGTCATTATATTCTACAGAAATCGCCGCGATTGGCTACAATACGCAACGCTGAAAAATCACGTTGTAAATAGACACTTTGACAGCGCAGTTGAACTCACTCGACACTAATATAACAACCAAACTTACTTACATTTCTTGCTTTATTGAACAATACAAATTATATGTTACACTTAAATGTAATATAACCGTTGTCGAGTAAATGAATGGCCAAAAAGTTGAAAACGGTGTTGTGTGCACACCCTCAATCAGCTCTCTAGTTTAGTAGTCAGGGCACTGATCAGGGGGTCGGCCATTTTAAGAGCTGTCTCAGTCGCAGAATCCGTCCAGTGCACTGAAACGTTCGCTCCCTAAAAAGTCCCACAATCTACAGCAAAAACTAGGGTGCATCGATGCTCACTATGTTCCCTTAACGAAAGTTCTGAAGTGCGAAACATAAACTCACTAGACATAATGACACACGATAGATGTTTTTAAAATACAAACCATTATTTTATTGAATTTCAGGATAAACATACATCGCTAGATGGGTAATGAACATAGGGGAGCGCGGGGCACAACCTAACGCGGGGTTAATTGTAACACGCATGGTTTAAAACTTTCCACACATGCCAGGACGACGAAACTTAGTATATTTACTAGTTGCCATATCAACATTATTTAGAGAAAGAATTGCACCAAAATTAAAAAAATATTTGGAAGATATTACTAAACATTTATTTAACCATAGCAAAAGTTAATTTCTTACTTGCCTTTATTTTTCATCTCTGTTTTTTGTGTTTATTTAAAATAAGACAAATCGGATATTATTGTAATCTTATATCTGTTATTTAATGAGATCGTTCTTTAATGCTGATCTAACCAGCAGAAGACACGAGCCGCGGTTTAAATCCTATTTGCGCAGGTGGGGTGTGTTGTAACACTGCGTTACAATGAGCCCCTATTAGAACTACACTATTATATTCTATACTTTTATTAATTCTTTTGAGAAACCATGAGAAAAGGGTGAATAATGACTGAGAGTTAATGTTCATAAATTATCAATTATTATTATGTTTTGAACGATGCTGTATAGCTGTATTTAGCTATGTGTTTGTGGTTAACCTCAACATTTTTTTTATTTCAAATGATTAAATTTAAAAAAAGTTAATAATTGTATTTTATTGACAAAATATTTTAGTTTGTCTTGGATATTTTTTTTATTATGTCAGATATAATTTTAAGCTGTCATATGTTAATATTACATCGTTCCCCTCACATGTTACAATGTACCCCACCTATGGGGCATGTTGTCACATTTCACTTCCATTCTTTCGGGGTAAATCAAGAAAAAAAGTATACACTGTATTAATGAAACAAAACCACATAATTGTACAATACATGTGTGAAATTAACGTGGGAAACAATAAATACTCTGAACCCCAAGTGGATTTACACAACCTGAGACAGTCAAAAAGCGTTAGGTTGTGCCCCACTCTCCCCTAATCTAGCTAACATTTATCATTTATTTAATATGACTGAAATGTTACACGTAACAAGCAAAGTATTTATCATAATGTAAATAACGTGTTTAACCCCTTAACTGTCACCCGCCTTTTTGAGAATACACATGGAAATGCACTATCCAAACTTAAAGGGCTGTAATTCAAGAATGCTTTGGAATATAGACCTAAGTTTGGTCTTGTTTTAAAGCAGACACACGGCAGATTATTGCTGAAGTGAAAGCAAAATATGAAAGTATGAAAAAGTTATGGAAGTTTAAATTTACTGTAAATAAAAAATACTGTACTAAATATTTTTTATTTTATATAAAATATATATTTTACAAAAATGTTTTAATCTAAAATTACTATGAAATCAAAGCCATATGTCTAACTAAGTTGTGTTCCAAATTTGAAGTTGATATCACAAAAATTGAAGTTCCCATGAGATTTTGTTTAGGCGCTGTACCAAAAATAGCCACCGGGTGTAACACACATTCTATTGATTGTTTTTTTGATGCATTTTCCTGTAATTTTCTCTCCAAATGTCACTTCCATCACAAAACGTTCACCAAATATGGAACCTTGAGACTCAGACCTTTCCGACGATATGTGTTTTGTCAAGATTAGAAAAGATTTTGATTATAAAGTAGTTAAAATAATTGTTGTAATATGAAACATGACACCGCCCACTAGGGGAGGAGCCCGCTAAAATAATTTAAAGTACCATTTCCATGATAACGCAACGTCCAATTTCAAAACGGTTTTCACAGGATGAATTTTGAGTTCGTAAGCTTTCGAATGATACCTAATTTAAGATAATTACCTAAATATATGATACGAAAAAAAAGGCAATCAAAAAAAGAGTGCCAGGTGTCCCGCCAGCGGGACGGTGACAGTTAAGAGGTTAAATAACATCGCAAATAGTGTCAAAAAGATATCAGCTCTGCTGTTGTTCATAAATACAATGAGGACGTTGTCACGTTACCGGAGTCATCAGTGTCCCAATGTGTAGTGAGCCAGCGTCCTTACTGCACCTAACCAGTGCCCGAATTCATGATTATACTAATTCACGAGCTCAGGAGCTGATTGAGACGCAGCCACAGAGAGAGAGAGAGAGAGAGAGCACAGCTTGGGCACAACAAACCCTTACGCCTCTGGACGTATCACAGGAATAACTTACATTTGAAAAAATATATTCATATTGAAAGCAGTTATTTTAAATACTATTTTACAATATTACAGCCTTGGTGAGCAGAAGAGACTTCTTAAAACTAACCAACTGAAGATATTAAATCTTACCAGCCCCAAACTTTTGAATGTTAATGTATGTGTCGTGATCACTTTGTCTGGCGTTTTATTTTTGCAGTTTGACCGACTGATTGTACATTATTAGGCCTGTTTCTTGGCTACTTAATCTATCATCATTTATGGTTCTGAAGTCTATTATTTTTCTCATGTTAACAGCTATTATAGTCTCAGCGGCTCCAATCAGTGAAGTACGGCATGATCCTTCTGTTGTTCAATTTCGCAATTTCCATTTATATTCTGTATGTCTCGCTCTCCTCTGGTCTCCCGGACCCTGGGAGGGCTGAGAAGTGTCAGAACAACTCATGTGATTGGCACCTCCGTCGTCTTTGATTTGAGCAGACAATTGACAGAACAAACAGTTCAAATGACATTATGCAGTTCTCAACATATGTGCAAATCAATGTTCTCCTTCTCATACATGTTCCTGATCTTATTATATATATATAATGCTTTTTACAGTCAATTCCTGAAGTTTTAAATCAAGTCCTGTTTTGCATCACATTAGGAAAGTTAAATGGATTCCAAAACATGCATTTCATGATGATATTTAGGAGATATGCTAATTTCTGTTTTAGAAATATGGAAAGCACTTGAAAATGGCCTTTTTCTAGTGCAAATATATTTAATACTTCATGAATGCTGTTTAATTTCCATAAAGATGTAATTATAATTTCTTAAATTATACATTTTTGGATTATGCCAATTTTTGGTGATTTAACTTAAAGACACTTAATATTTCATGCAGCACAGCTCTGAATATTCTTTTAATATGTTTCTCTCTGAGTATCGTTGAAATAAGTCTGGATCAGTGCCATTATGAATATTGTCTGGCTATTACCAGACCAAGCTCAATTTAAGATTGCACATTGGTCTGGGGAGTCTGCTCTGTATTTTCTACTGCACAAGAGGCGTGATCAACGAGCATAAATTAAATGACTCTGTACACAATTGGATAGTCCTTCAACCAATCAGACCACAAGAGGCGTGATCAACGGGCATAGTTCAAATGACTCTGTACGCAATTGACCTATCGGTAAGCCCCGCCCCCCTTAGTAACTGTTGCTAACTCGGACAAACAAACGGAGTTGCTATATCTTACAATGACAGCTGTCAGTGTGAAAACCTTATCCCAAGATGTTTTTGGACACAGAATGTAGCGTATACCCCGTCCGAATGATGGCCAAACTTTACTGTTGGTTTATCAAGTTTATTATGTCCTTTTTCACACCAAAAAATCATCGTAAGAGCTGAACAAACGAAAAAGAAGAAAAGAAGTGCGCATTAACATTTCATTCACAAACTATCTCTCTCCATTGCTCTCTCCATTACACAGCATACACAGCAAATTACACAAAAGCACTCATACAACTAACAGTAAACAAACATACACACTGAGCTTATGTCTTTTCGAGGGTGCAGTTAATAACTGATAAACTTTGTATCTGCAAAACAACTCCGATAAACTGCGTGTGAGCTCTCCCTTTCACTACCCATAGACTATAATACCCATCAAAATAGGAGTCCTCCTTAGCAGGACAGATAATGTAGACCTTAAACATATCTAAAATTAAATTAATTTACATATAACCAGTTTAATATGGAGAGGCATATTGGAGAGTTTTTGACCTATAGTGTTACATGACGTGAGAACAGTTAGTTATTTCGTTTTGTATGTTAGCAGGGACTTTAATCGTAACTTAACGAGAGTATGACAAACAGAAAATCCTCTCAGGATCTCTGGAATCAGTGTTACAGTACCTCAACATTTTAGCATTTTTGTAGCATAAACACCATCAAATCGATGAGAGCTTCGGATTTTCCAATGTTTCTCTATGGCGCTGACACCTAAAGATGTCCAAGTTTCAGTCCCAGCGCAACTGATACTCAACTGCTATTGGCTCATCTGCGTTCGAGGGGAGGGGCTTAACGATAGGTCATTTGGACAGTCCTTCAACCAATCAGACCACAAGAGGCGTGATCAACGGGCATAGTTCAAATGACTCTGTACGCAATTGGATAGTCCTTCAACCAATCAGACCACAAGAGGCGTGATCAATGGGCATCGATCCATCGCTTCTCTATCCGTCATCGTGTTAAACCCGCCAATAGCGCGCCAGGTAGATAAGCCAGTCTGTGATCGGTTCCCGCTAAAGTGTGACAGAAGCAGGATAAATGAATGTACAGGTTTCCAGCCTAAGCTGCAGGGCGAAATCAAATCGCCGGCAGATCAGGCTGGGTTTACACAATCTAATTATCATGATCATCATTAAAAGTATATTATCCATGCTTTTTTTTTTTAAAGCTGCGTTCACACTGTCAGTCCAAATCCGATTATTTGTGTATTCGGATTGAAATCTGATCTAAAATGATTGACGTTAAGTCAACTTTATTTATATAGCGCTTTTTACAATGCAGATTGTTTCAAAGCAGCTTCACAGTGTTTAAAGGGAAAATAATACAACAGAATTTTATTCGGCCGTACAGCCGCTCCGGAGAAAATGGTGATGTCATCAGCTCATTTCCATGATCATACAGTGACAATGTGGGCATTAGATCAGTAATTAGATCAGTAATTTAGTTTATATGGTTAGATTTATTTTGATATTTAGTTGAAAATTTTGTGACCACATAGACGTCCACATTGTGTATTGCAACTGTTGAGATCCGATTTTCAGATCCGTCTTCTGAGGCAGTGGCAGGAACGTAGGAGGATGGCTTTATTTCATGCTGCCGGTTACAAAAGTTTTGAGTTTATTGTGAGTTTATGCCTTGCAATTGTGAGTTTATAAAATCACAATTGCGTGTTATAAAGTCTTAATTACGACTTTATATCACGTAATTCAGACTTTATATCACACAATTCAGACTTTTTAGGCTAATTATATCATGTGACACCACGTTTATTTGCTTTAAAGCCCTTTTTCTCTACAAAAAGTGTTTCCAAACTAGTTTTTCACACATTTGAAGTATTGATATCGCTAAAATGAAACAAAAATATTTTGTCGACATTTGCAAAAATTACAGATAATTGGCATTTCCATCAGCTATAATGGTAAACATTTTGATGCACTAAACCTTTTTTCCCTAAAAAAAATCCTTGGATGGAAACCTGGCTAATTATGTGGTGTATGAAAGTCACATAAACCCTGCGAAATCCGATCAGAGCAGTCAGACTGAGACAGGTTTCCAAAAGTGAGATTTGAATAGGATTTCAAACCACATATGAATGTAACTCGAAAACAGATTTGCATTAATCGCATCGAACTGCTAAATCTGAACAGATATGCACAAAAAATCGGGCTTGGACTGACAGTCTGAACGAGGCTTAAGATTCCCTCATAATCTTTTTGTCTTGCTTTCGTCTTTTCCTGCAGGTGTTCCGTTGGTCTGCATCGTCCTCTGGATCGGCTCCAGAGTGTATTTTGAGGACACAGAGTAATTGCACATTTTCTCTCTACCTTAAGTAGTGCTTCTCGTGAGGTTTTTAAAAAAGCCCCTAATGCCAAACACACACTACAAGACTCAATCTCATCGCCTTTGAAGTTTTCGATCAGCCGCTAGTCCCAGATTGCCACCTGTGAAACACTCTTCTGGAATGAATGATTCACTTATTATAAAGCAATGGCTTTTATCATTTGCTGCTTTATCGCATCTTACATGGTTAAGACGTTGAAGTTGTCTCTCTAGGAACCTGGGTGTGTTTTTATTTTTTAGGTGCTGGGACATAAATGAAGATTCTCCTTATTGGTGGATCATCAAGGGTCCCATTGTAGTATCCATAGGGGTAAGATAGCGCATGAGGACATGGATGGATGGATGAATGAATGAATGAATGGATTCACACACAGTTATTTTCATGTCCCAATCAGGTGAACTTCCTTCTCTTCATGAACATTATCAGGATTCTGGTGCAGAAACTGAACCCTCGCTTGATCCAGTTCAACAATTCGGCTCAGTACAGGTACATGCCAGCTGTAACACAAAACACAAACCCATGAGCCGGGACATCTGAAGGGACACTAGCGGCATGTGTGGAGATGAGTGGGTGTTTTCAATTCCTTCTATGTGGGAGATAAGTGGCATGTTTGCGTGGGGGATTGTGGGATTGAAAGCGGTGAGAGCTTTACAATAACCCTAACAATTTACAAGGTTCTATACCGCAACTAGTAAATGCATTAGGTATTATGAACTAAAGCCATTTAGCATGTTTTTTTATTTTAATACATTTTAAAAATGTAATGTATTCCTGTGATCAAAGCTGAATTTCCAGCATCATTACTCCAATCTTCAGTGTCACATGATCCTTCAGAAATCATTCTAATATGCTGATGACTAAGAAACATTTATTATTATTATCAGTGATGCATAACATTTTTTGTGGAAACTCAAAACATTTGTGGTAAGATAAAAAAGGCAGAAATTAATATACTTTTATCAATCAAGGATGCATTCAATTGATCAAAAGTGACAGTAAAGACATTTATAATGTTACAAAAGATTCATATTTAATGCTTTAATGCATTCTAATATTTCACAGCACTCATTGATAATGATCATAAATGTTTCTTGGTCATCAAATCATCATATTAGAATGATTTCTGAAAGATCATGTGACACTGAAGACTGGAGTAACGATGCTGAAAATTCAGCTTTGATCACAGGAATAATAATAATCATGGCTGGGCTTCACGAAAGAACGAAGATTTAGGAAGGACATCCACGTCTTCTTCAGGCACGCTGGTGGCTGGCAAGGCCTATGCGGGACAGGCTGGTCATGCCACAGTGGCTGCAGGTCAAGGTCTGGTCCAGGATGGGGACATGGTTTTTCCTTTTGTCCTCTGTAGTGGCCCTACGGGTATCTTCAAAGAGGGAGGTGTCCTGATGGACTGTGATGATCTCCAGGAGTCGGGATCAGCTGCTTGTGTTGCCCACTGATGGTGATCGATGCAGCAAGCAGTGAAGGACTTCTTAAGGGAGTCTTTGTACCGCTTTCGTGGTGCCCTAATGTTGCGGTAACCAGAGGACAACTCCCCGTACAGCATGATCTTTGGTAGGCGGTTGTTCTCCATCCTGGGAGTTGTATCTTGAGGACCATGGATGCTAATGACCTCCGCTGACTCGAGGACTTCTGTATTGGCGACGAAATCACTCCATCAAATGTTGAGGATTGTACGGAGGCAGCGCTGGTGGAAATGCTCAAGGAGTCTCAGGTGATGACGGTACGTGACCCAGGACTCAGCGCCGTGCAGGAGAGTGGTCAGAACAACAGCTTTGTATACACTGACCTTTGTGTCTTTTTTGAGGTTGTTGTTGTTCCAGACACATCCGTATAACCTGGCTTGGCCAACCTGTTGTCAACTTCTTTGTCGATCCTGGCGTCAGACGAGATCACGCACCCCAAGTAGCTGAAATGGTGGCCAACCTTCAGTTCTGTTTGTTCGATGGAGATGCTTGGTGGATGGTACTCTTTTTGGCTGATGCTGAATTTCAGTCTTCTTTAAGCTGACTTCAAGGCCAAAGATCTGAGCAGTTTTACATATTAAAATATATTCACATAGAAAACTTTCTTTTAGTTTGTAGCAATATTTCGCAATATTACTGATTTTACCGCATTTCTGATCAAATGAATGCAGCCTTGGTGCGCAGAAGAGACTTCTTTCAAAAACATGTAAAAAAGGTGTACTATTCCCAAACTTTTGACAGATACTTTTATATTGTTCATTTTAGTTCATAATGCATGAACTAATGTTTACATATTCCTTAAATATTATAATGTAGCAGTGTTATTTCAGTGTTTATTGATATTTTGAATGGGCTTTTATTTTTTATGACTTATTTATTCTATTTAGATTAGTTTAATTAATTTTATTAATTTATTTTATTAATTATACATTTATTAAAATTACTTATTCATTTATAAATTCTAATATGTGTTACAGTTGGTGGTTTTATTAAAGCGCACAATGATGAAATAGCAAAACAAGCACGCTTTATAAACAATATAACCAATCAGTGGCTGTTCTACATTGAATTGCACCCTGGGCAAAACCGAGCGCCTCACTAGTATGAACTAAAAACTAGTAGTTTATTAGCATGCATATTAGGATATCGGCTGTTTATTGTTGCAAATAGTAACGCCTTATTCTGCATGACCACATTGTACATCCCTTATCATACCCAGGAATGTAGGCAGGTTTACAATCACGAGATCCCAAGTTAGTTAGGAGGGTTCGGGGGCATGCTTCCCCTTGAAAATGTTTATTTCTGTGATCTACATATGTGCATTTTAAGATGTTCTGAAGGCCAAAAAATTAGATAACAACAGCTTGAAAACCATGTCAGTGGGCAGACATTTTCATCAGTGAAGAAAGTAGTAAACTTATGGTTAACTGATATTTATATGTTTTATTAATAATTTTTGTAGACACGTTAATTAACTGAAGCTAGGTAACTACGTTTATTAAATTAATCCACAATATGCACACATTCATTACTAATCTTAAGCCCAATACAGGCTGAAAAAAGCTGAGCTTTTTTAATTTACTGAAGGCTATGAAATTATATTCACTATATTGTACACATTCATTCATTATTAATCTTATGCCTAATCTGGCTTTGTTAGTATTAGTTTATTAATATTTCTTTGTTTGTTAATAACATTATTAATCACATTACATATGCCTATTTTCAATTAAAAATGGCAAAATTAGACAAAAGTTTATTAATTTGCCTGAATATTTTTGTAATTTGTTCAACATTTCTGGATGGAGGATGAAACTGTTGCATTAAAATAGTTTCTTTATATTTCATGTTAATAAATTAAACTCTATGTGCTATTGAAATTGATTTCATGATATCAAAATCCTTTTTTGTATTTCGCTTTTCGCCAAGTGTTACGAGTCACTTCATTCATAACATGGATACCGTAATAATCATACAGAGAGAACATTGCATACCTTTATCTTTTGTTCTTTTCTCCTCTTCTTCGTTTAGTTTTTTCCTAAACTGGGCACCTGATGGCTTTGACCTTTTTCTTTCCATATCTGTATTTATTAGGCACTCGACAATCAACAGATTTCCCGCCCCAACACTGTCCCGCAAGACCAGAAGTCAAGACTAAACCAATTCACCTTGGTGATCACTGATCACATAATCGTTTATACCTATTTTTATAAGCCATTTCACACAATTCACCATTTGGGAGAGACAGATTATTTAAAAATAATATCTTATGCAGTTTGGGATACTATGGTGAAAAATTAACCAGATTAGTTGCTCTTTTAAATCCCATAAACACACATGAACTCCAGGGATGTGCTGATAATGCATGGAGCAAGGCTTTGAGATCATTGGATAAGCACTACAGATGCAAAGCTGAAGCAAAGCTCGCATGCATCTATTTCTAACAGGAAATAGAATTGTGTTCTGTAAGATTACAAATTTAAGAAAGTACATTGTATTTAGCATTTAAGGTATAGATAATGATTCTGGGGTTTCCAGCAGGACATTTCCTGCTGGGCCTGTTTTACAGTGAGCATTTGAGGTATAAAGGAAGATTGTTGAGTTTCCAGGAGGAGATTCCTGCCGGACCTGTTTTCAGACTCTCACCGTCGTTACCTCTATGCGTTTTGAATAGTTATGCTGATTAGGAGTAGAATTGGTGATACTCTGTCTGGGCGGGTTTCCCAAAACCTGTGTATTTAATTTACATGCTTTGTTCAATCTCAATGTAAATCCCTCCCCCTTTGGAGTGTATATAACCTGTCAGGTATGCTGTTTGAGTCAGACTGTTTTCGGACGACCTGCAGCACAGAATGTTCTCATTAAAAAGAGTAACTTCTGGTTGAATCCCGAAGTCTCCTGGTCTTCACTTCTGAGTTTCCTACACTTTAGAAGAGAAAAGTTCACAACAGTTTCTAGAACGGAGCTCGGCGTGTCATCGTCACTGTTAGGATCCCCTGATAGTTTTGAAGTGCTGTGCCTTTGTTCTTTTAGCCTCTAGCGTTTCTACTGTACAGAAGAAACCCCCCCGCCCCCCCCCCCCCCCCCTCCCGTAGAGTCATGAGAATAGTCACTGGGAATAAAAGTGCTTTAGCTGTTTTAGGTATTTTATTAGATAACACACAAGCAGAGTTATTTTGGTATTATTAAGTTGGCTTGAGAAAGCCAATTTACTGACCTACAATTTACACTTATTATTATTACTACAAACTTGCCTAGACCTTCAGACTATTCTGACTCAGGTTGTTATATATTTTCAAACTGATCTGATATCTATCATGCTAAAACGTGTTAGCAACACACTAAGTCATGCTTACAACACACTAAATCATGCTAGCAACATGTTAAAACATACTCGCAACATGTTAATTCATGTTAAAATGTGATAGCAAAACGTAAAATTGTGCTAACAACATGCTAAGTAATGCTAACAACATGCTAAGTCATGCTAGCAGGATGTTAATTCATGCTAAAATGTGTTAGCAAAACACTAGGAACACGCTATCGTGCTAGCAACATATCTATCTATCTATTCGATTTTCTGAAAACATTTAAACTTCAAATGTAAAACTTCAAGTTTTAAAAACTTTTTTAAACTTTCTGGTCTGGCTTTCTCAAGCCAGTGTGTAGAAAGACTGTATGGTGCGTTCACAAAAAAAAAGGACCATGGCATTACCATAATGTGTTATCATAGTATCATAACCGTATAACCGGGGGAAAAGACTACATTTGTGCCCGCCCACTTTTTCAGCTGTACTTTTCCATTCATTTTTACCATTGGGATTTTTTAAAAAAGCCTTCGTTAAAGAGTTATAAGCCATGAACCAGGCCAACCAGCTACGGGGTGAATCACGTCACAAACCTTGATTTGAAGCAAAAAAGTATTTGAAAAGGGTAAGAACTACAATCCCATGAAGCATTGCGAACAGCATAATCAAATTAAAAATGATGGAGAAAATTAAAACTACTCATTTACAAATAATTATATACACTCACCTAAAGGATTATTAGGAACACCTGTTCAATTTCTCATTAATGCAATTATCTAATCAACCAATCACATGGCAGTTGCTTCAATGCATTTAGGGGTGTGGTCCTGGTCAAGACAATCTCCTGAACGCCAAACTGAATGTCAGAATGGGAAAGAAAGGTGATTTAAGCAATTTTGAGCGTGGCATGGTTGTTGGTGCCAGACGGGCCGGTCTGAGTATTTCACAATCTGATCAGTTACTGGGATTTTCACGCACAACCATTTCTAGGGTTTACAAAGAATGGTGTGAAAAGGGAAAAACATCCAGTATGCGGCAGTCCTGTGGGCGAAAATGCCTTGTTGATGCTAGAGGTCAGAGGAGAATGGGCCGACTGATTCAAGCTGATAGAAGAGCAACTTTGACTGAAATAACCACTCGTTACAACCGAGGTATGCAGCAAAGCATTTGTGAAGCCACAACACGCACAACCTTGAGGCGGATGGGCTACAACAGCAGAAGACCCCACCGGGTACCACTCATCTCCACTACAAATAGGAAAAAGAGGCTACAATTTGCAAGAGCTCACCAAAATTGGACAGTTGAAGACTGGAAAAATGTTGCCTGGTCTGATGAGTCTGGATTTCTGTTGAGACATTCAGATGGTAGAGTCAGAATTTGTTGTAAACGGAATGAGAACATGTATCCATCATGCCTTGTTACCACTGTGCAGGCTGGTGGTGGTGGTGTAATAGTGTGGGGGATGTTTTCTTGGCACACTTTAGGCCCCTTAGTGCCAATTGGGCATCGAACGATTATTTTAAAAATAAGTTGAAATAATGCAGGCTGACGGCTTAAACAGAAGCAAATACCATCAAGTAGGCCTAGCTCACAATATCCAAAATACTGTACTTTTTGGTAGGTTTTTTGTAAGTATTACCAATGAAATGAAACAGAAACATGTCAATACCATTGTACATCTTTTGGGATATGGAACCATGGTAGAACCGTGGTTTTTGGGCATGTACAACGGTAGTACTATGGTTTTCTTTGAAGTACCTTGGTATATGATTATGGTAATCAATTGAAACATTAACGATAATCACAAACCATTCTTTTGCCAAGTCATATAGTTAATTGGCCAAAATGTAGGCTGTTGCCAAGCAACAATCATATTTCTACTGTTTTTACATCCACGTGTCAGGATAATTTTCAGTAAATTTCTGCTCATGTTTAAGAGCACTGACCTGCACAGATTATCTGGAGAGAGAAATGTGTATCTGTTCGGCTATTATGTATCCTGTTAATGCTGTTATCATGAAGAGACTCTCTTTTTTGCCAAAATGAGTGTTTGCTTCTGTTGAGTTTATACTCATGCATATGCAGATTTCCTGTGAATCACAGCATATGCTCTCAAGAATCTGAAGTTTCTGCCAGATTACTTGACGGTTTTGCATTAAAACAAATTTCACTGTGTGCAGTGGTGCTATCATAGTAAAACACCACGGCTTCATTGATCCATGCGTGAAATTTTAATATGTTTAACACTGAGGGACCTCATCTACATTTATAGTTAAAGCAATAGTTCACCCACTATGAAAAAAAAATGCCATTACATTCCAGTGAATGAAGTTTCAATTTCACACAAAGCTATTGTATGGCTTCAGAAAACTTCAAATATATTGCACAAGCTATATGGACTACTTTTCTCGATACATATATATATATATATATATATATATATATATATATATATATATATATATATATATATATATATATATATATATATATATATTATATATTATTCGGCAGCAAATTAACATTTTGTCCTCAAAGTTGATGTGTTAGATGCAGGAAAAATGGACAAGTGTAAGGATTTGAGTGAGTTTGATAAGAGCCAAATTGTGATGGCTAGACGACTGGGTCAGAGCATCTCCAAAACTGCAGCTCTTGTGGGGTGCTCCCGGTCTGCAGTGGTCAGTATCTGTCAAAAGTGCTCCAAGGAAGGAACAGTGGTGAACCGGCAACAGGGTCATGGGCGGCCAAGGCTCATTGATGCACGTGGGTGAGCGAAGGCTGGCCGTGTGGTCCGATCCAACAGACGAGCTACTGAAGCTCAGACTGCTCAAGAAGTTAATGCTGGTTCTGATAGAAAGGTGTCAGAATACACAGTGCATCACAGTTTGTTGTGTATGGGGCGGCATAGCCGCAGACCAGTCAGGGTGCCCATGCTGACCCCTGTCCACCGCCGAAAGCGCCAACAGTGGCACGTGAGCATCAGAACTGGACCATGAGCAATGGAAGAAGGTGGCTTGGTCTGATGAATCACCTGGATAGCCGGGTGCGTGTGCGTCGCTTACCTGGGGAACACATGGCATCAGGATGCACTATGGGAAGAAGGCAAGCCGGCGGAGGCAGTGTGATGCCAATGTTCTGCTGGGAAACCTTGGGTCCTTCCATACATGTGGATGTTATTTTAACACGCACCACCTACCTAAAGCATTGTTGTAGACCATGTACACCCTTTCATGGAAACGGTATTCCCTGGTGGTTGTGGCTCTTTCAGCAGATAATGCGCCACCTCAAAGCAAAAATGATTCAGGAATGGTTTGAGGAGCACGAGTTTGAGGTGTTGACTTGGCCTCCAAACTCCCCAGATCTTAATCCAATCGAGCATCTGTGGGATGTGCCAAACAAACAAGTCCGATCCATGGAGGCCCCACCTCACAATTTACAGGACTTAAAGGATCTGCTGCTAACATCTTAGTGCCAGATACCACAGCACACCTTCAGGGATCTAGCGGAGTCTATGTCTCATGTGTCTGGGCTATTTGTTTTCTACATTTTTGAGTGAACTGTCCCTTTAAACTCAGAATGATGGTCTTCTATAAGTAAATAATACATTTTACATTTGTGTAAAATTATCAGATGTGTATATATTATTATCCGTGTGCATATACAGAAGAAACCTGTGAATGTTAAACGAATAGTTCATCCTAATAAAATATTTGGCCCCACTTTATATTAGGTGGCCTTAAGTACTATGTACTTACATCAAAAAATAAGTACAATGCACTTACTGTGTTCAAATTGTATTGCCAAACACCTTTTCTGATATTGAGGTGGGATACAGGTAGAGTTAGGGACAGGTGTGGTGGTGTGGGTAAGTTTAAGGGTAGGGTTAGGTGTAAGGGAAGTGTCAACTGTGTAATTACAAATGTAACTACAGAAATTAATTACAGACGCAATTACCAGCAGGTATTTTTTAAAATGTAAGTACAATGTAAAAACATGTATGTACGTGCATTGTATCAAATGATTAATTAAAATGTTAGTACATAGTAGTTAAGGCCACCTAATGTAAAGTGCGTCCAAATATATATATATATATATATATATTTTTTTTTTTACCATAGAAGACGATAAAAGTGAATTGCTACAGACACACCTCATTCTCCATCCATGTGTCGTTGATATCAAAACCGTTTCTCTCATATAATAATAATAATTAATAATTTGTTACATTTATATAGCGCTTTTCTGGGAACTCAAAGAGCTTTACATATAGAAGGGGGGAATCTCCTCAACCACCACCAAATATATCATCATGACCTAAAACGACATGCTAGATTTCTTTCACACAAATCTCTCAAATCGGTCTCAACATATAGCCTACAAGTCATATAGACTACTTTCATGTTTCTTTTATGATGCTTTCTGGTCCTTTTTGGAGCTTTCACAGGTTAGGTTAGGGACGACATTGTGAGTAAATGTTGTCATAATTTTCATTTTTACATGAACTATCACTTTAAAAGTCATGCAATGTTATGCTTTTACTCATTTGAATCCATAAAATCCACTCAGCAGAAGCACCCAGCTCTACCTAATATCAGCTCTCCATCCTTTATCTCTCCTTCTCTCAGGCGACTGACCAAGTCCACCCTCCTCCTCATCCCTCTCTTCGGCACTCATTACATGGTCTTCAGCTTTCTCCCAGACTACTTCAACATGAGCCTGCGGCTTTGCATCGAGCTGTGTCTGGGCTCCTTCCAGGTTATCCAGCTCACTATCAGCACAACACAGCTTAAACCCAAACCTCAGCAGGAGTGTGAATTACTGAACGTAGACTTACTCAGGCTGGAATACACTTCTTGATTTTTGCCCAGATTTTCACCCCAAATTTCAGTCTGGACGCGTCAACGATAGTTGCCAAAAGTCAGAGCCAGTCTTCAGATTTTTGTCAGAGTTGACAGATTTCACAGAAAGTATGATAGGCACAGGCTCTGATTTTTTTTTTTTAAGCTTCAGACTGTTATGATTCTATCCGGTGTGATTATATCCAAAGTCCCTTTTTAGACAAGTAATTTCACACGGCGGCCATCTTTGACACGCATCTCTGCGCATTAGATTGAGGTAAATACGCGATAAATTGAGGTAAATACGCCGGATTTAGCATCAAGTGCAGCTCCTATCTCTTTGATTGGGGAAACATCAAATTCTCCAAAACTGTTTGCCAAGTTTACGGTTAAATTTCATATTTGAAATCACCAATGAAATCTGAAAACTGTTGTATAAATTTTGTTTCTAAATGTTTGAATCATGACAAACTGCATTTGTCAGCCTGGACAAAGCTAATGCGCATGCGCAGTCCTAAACGCCTGTTTCAGAACACTGCCTGTTTCTATAGCAACCGTAGCTTCTAACTGCAGCTGCAATCGCCGATTGGCTCTTTCATTTAGAAGGCGGGGCTTAGTCACCGTATTGGCTGTTGCACTTTCTCCCATTCATAAGTAATCGGAGTGCACGTCTTCCTATATATAAAGTCTTTGCTTATAGTCATTAGAATTTCTGTTGGAGGACCATCAAAATAAAGTGTTTGTGGATATTAAGCAGACCGTCTACTAACATTCTAGTACTAATGTGAGATTAGTTGACATGTTGCAAAATTACTTATAGTCAACAGAATGTCTAAAGGGGACCATCAAAATAAAGTGTTACCATTATATCAAACATGTTTGATATTTTGAACTGATTTTAGAAACACATACTGCCAGATTTACTAAACAGGGCATATTAGCGTGAGAGCGCAATCCCATAAAAGCGCCGATGGGAGTGGAAAGTTCAGCGTGTGATCTTTCTTTCTTTTTCTTTTATTAATTTATTTGGATGGGACAATGCATATTGATGGACGTACAATATAAATTGAGGTAAATACGCCGGATTTAGCACAAAGCTAATTTCCATCCGTAGTCCCAGACATGGATAAACAGACAAACAACAAAAGAATAGACAAAAAGCAAACATAATACCAAACAGACGTATAGAGATAAAAAGTGTCCATGCTTAGATAAAATACTTATCATAATTGTTTAAGATGCATATTAAAAAAATTCTTATGCATAGACATCCTAAAGTGCTTATTATAAATGTACCTATTTTATAGTGTATAATTTAAAGTGCCGGTGCATATTTCTTACCTAATGTTCACAGTTTTGGTTGTTATTCAGCCATCTTTTAAGCGGTTTCTTAAACGGCTTAAATCTAATGCTGTCATTTACTGATGACACGCAAATTAAAGAACACAGAAGCAGCCGGATCATTTCCATAATGACCAACACAATCTACCAAGAGCAGCGCAAAAAATTAGCGTCTGGTTTAAGACAGGCTTTTTTGGGCAGTAATTAATGCCGCAAATACCAGTAAATTGACAAGTGCAAACTTTAGTAAATCACCTTACATGATAAGGTCAGCCACAAAAATAACTCTGTCCACGTCTTTTCAGCGCTAATTTTTCACTGCGTTTCTTTAGTAAATCCTGACAGTAGTTTTTTAACGCCAAAAGAGGGTTTGCGCTGGCACAAGCTGTTAGTAAAGTGTATGATACCCACTTTTTTCTCTGTAACCATTTACAAGTCGGCAAGTGTATGTTTTAAAATCTGTTCAGAAGTCATGTGGTGTATTCCAGTCTTTAGATATGCTCCCCTCGGTACAGTCGATGAGCTCTGATCAAAACAACCTCAGAGCAGACCTCATGCACACCATTGATCTGTTGAGACAGAAGATGGACATTTGGGTTTTAGAGACATTACTTAGTTAGCCGGAACCATAATTGAGTTTCCTGAAGGGCCGGTAACTAATTTTGAAGATTAATTCCATGCAGGTGTTTGAGAAACATAACAGGAAAGCTGTTAACTTCTTGTAAAAGTTTATTTAAGTCATTATAATGTCCGTGATGTGTGGTTTTTAGTGCTTATTACTTTCTTTGAAGGCTAACACTGAAGTAAGACTGCTCTTTGTCTCGACTAGTCAGACATGTGAGCTCACCCGAATGTGAAAATGATTGAATTGTGCAGGGGGTTTTCAGAGCCTACGGCTGTATCAATGACAGATTTGGTATCTTAAGACATCTTTTTTAGGGTTCTCTACTATACACTCACCTAAAGGATTATTAGGAACACCATACTAATACTGTGTTTGACCCCCTTTCGCCTTCAGAACTGCCTTAATTCTACGTGGCATTGATTCAACAAGGTGCTGAAAGCATTCTTTAGAAATGTTGGCCCATATTGATAGGATAGTATCTTGCAGTTGATGGAGATTTGTGGGATGCACATCCAGGGCACGAAGCTCCCGTTCCACCACATCCCAAAGATGCTCTATTGGGTTGAGATCTGGTGACTGTGGGGGCCATTTTAGTACAGTGAACTCATTGTAATGTTCAAGAAACCAATTTGAAATGATTTGAGCTTTGTGACATGGTGTATTATCCTGCTGGAAGTAGCCATCAGAGGATGGGTACATGGTGGTCATAAAGGGATGGACATGGTCAGAAACAATGCTCAGGTAGGCCATGGCATTTAAACCATGCCCAATTGGCACTAAGGGGCCTAAAGTGTGCCAAGAAAACATCCCTCACACCATTACACCACCAGGCAACATTTTTCTAGTCTTCAACTGTCCAATTTTGGTGAGCTTGTGCAAATTGTATCCTCTTTTTCCTATTTGTAGTGGAGATGAGTGGTACCCGGTGGGGTCTTCTGCTGTTGTAGCCCATCTGCCTCAAGGTTGTGCGTGTTGTGGCTTCACAAATGCTTTGCTGCATACCTCGGTTGTAACGAGTGGTTATTTCAGTCAAAGTTGCTCTTCTATCAGCTTGAATCAGTCGGCTCATTCTCCTCTGACCTCTAGCATCAACAAGGCATTTTCGCCCACAGGACTGCCGCATACTGGATGTTTTTCCCTTTTCACACCATTCTTTGTAAACCCTAGAAATGGTTGTGCGTGAAAATCCCAGTAACTGAGCAGATTGTGAAATACTCAGACCGGCCCGTCTGGCACCAACAACCACGCCACGCTCAAAATTGCTTAAATCACCTTTCTTTCCCATTCTGACATTCAGTTTGGAGTTCAGGAGATTATCTTGACCAGGATCACACCCCTAAATGCATTGAAGCAACTGCCATGTGATTGGTTGATTAGATAATTGCATAATGAGAAATTGAACAGGTGTTCCTAATAATCCTTTAGGTGAGTGTATATACAGTATATACACCAATCAGGCATCACATTATGAAGTGAATAACACTGATTATCTCTTCATCTCCGCACCTGTTAATGGGTGGGATATATTAGGCAGCAAGTTAATATTTTGTTAATGTGTTAGAAGCAGGAAAAATGGGCTAGCGTAAGGATTTGAGTGAGTTTGACAAGGGCCAGATTGTGATGGCTAGACGACTGGGTCAGAGCATCTTCCCGGTCTGCAGTGGTCAGTATCTCTCAAAAGTGCTCCAAGGAAGGAACAGTGGTGAACCGGTGACAGGGTCATGGGCGGCCAAGGCTCATTGATGCACGTGGGGAGCGAAGGCTGGCCCGTGTGGTCTGATCAAACAGACGAGCTACTGAAGCTCAGACTGCTCAAGACGTTAATGCTGGTTCTGATTGAAAGGTGTCAGAATACACAGTGCATCGCAGTTTGTTGTGTATGGGGCAGCATAGCCGGAGACCAGTCAGGGTGTCCATGCTGACCCCTGTCCACCACCGAAAGCGCCCAAGAGTGGCACGTGAGCATCAGAACTGGACCACGGAGCAATGGAAGAAGGTGGCCTGGTCTGATGAATCACGTTTTCTTATACATCACGTGGATGGCCGGGTGCGCGTGTGACGCTTACCTGTGGAACACATGGCACCAGGATGCACTATGGGAAGAAGGCGTGGCGGCGGAGGCAGTGATGCTTTGGGCAATGTTCTGCAGGGAAACCTTGGGTCCTGCTATCCATGTGGATGTTACTTTGACACGTACCACCTAAGCATTGTTGCAGACCATGTACACCCTTTCATGGAAACAGTATTCCCTGGTGGCTGTGGCTCTTTCAGCTGAAAATGTTTCTGCCACAAAGCAAAAATGGTTTGAGGAGCGCAACAATGAGTTTGAGGTGTTGGCTTGGCCTCCAAATTCCCCAGATCTCAATCCAATCGAGCATCTGTGGGATGTGCTGAACAAACAAGTCCGATCCATGGAGGTCCCTTACAGGACTTAAAGGATCTGATTGAACTAAACTGTTTGTGTTGCATGTTTTTGATTCACTAAAAAGAACCAGTTTAGAGGAGTCATTCGTTGGTGAATCGTTCTACACAGTTGTATGTTTTTGATTCACTGATAAGAGTCAGTTTTAGGAAAGACTTCCAGTGAGCTTTCCATTAACCTTTTGAGTTCTAAAAAACAATTAACAGCACGTAAATTCATGAACAATTTCTATCAGGTTTATATTCAGAGTCACACTTGTAAAACATGTCAGCTGTTGGATGTCATCATTAGTATGGAAATATCTGGATTAGCCGTCTCATGCACACATTGCAAGTCAATTCCTTTCTGCGGATGAATACTTTAGCACTGGACCGTCTAGCATTTCAATCTCATGGACACTCCTGGAGGATTAAGATTTGATCTGACTGGCTCAAAACACAGATACATCCATGATTATGCATAAGTATGGCCCTGCAGTAATGCTGTTAAAAGCATATATTTTTTTTGTCTCAAAGCACTCAATCTAAGATGAAAGGGAGAGGAAGAGAGATGGATTTGTAATATTTGTTGATGTTTGATCTGAGGAACATTTTCTGCAATTTACAGACACTGACTTTCTCCTTTTCATTGATTTTTTCTTAAGGGCCTTATCGTGGCGGTTCTCTACTGCTTCCTGAACCAGGAGGTGAGTGATATTTGATCGACAGCCCTCACGCACAATCAAAATACAAAATAAGCACCATAATTCAAAATAATGGGCTGGATTCTATAAGTGCAATGCCCTTATTAGTTTACAAACTGTCAAATGCATGCAAGTCAGGTTTGTGTTTGAATGGCGATAATCAGCATTCTCAGAGGACTAAACAACATTTGCACTCAAAATCTGGCCCAATAATATCCTCGACAAACATGTTTGCCAGTCTTTATTAATTTGATTAAGAAACAGATTGGGGAATTACAAGAGGACTGCTCAAAGGCCAATAAGCAATTAAGGATGAATAATAATAATTTCAGCCTGTGCTCACGATAAAGGGGAGCATCTTGCATTTAATGAAACTCGTTTCTAACAAAACCACCGTATGAACTAATCTTTTAGACGCTGTTCGTTATGATATTTTAGTCTACATACAGTTTAGTGGTTATAGGTGTGTTTATATATCATATATGTATTTGTCTGTCAGGTTCAGAATGAAATGCGCTCACGATGGCTTCGATATCAAGAGGGGAGTTACGTTGTCGTCCCTGTTGGAGCCAAAGGAAGTCAGATGGACACTCGATTCTAGAGTCACTAAAACTCATCAGTAGCCGCGTTTCCATTACAGATTTACACAAAACTTTTGCGATATTTTCTAAATGTCGATAAAAAACTATTGCGAAATGACGCGTTTCCATTAACCGATGTTATGCGACTAAAACTTTTTTTTTTTCCTCTCGTGACAAGTCATTCCAAAAATTTTCCCACGTGTGTTGGTAGGTTTATGTATATCCCAGCCACCGCACTAGCCATTATTTTTAATGGAAGGAGACATAGGCGTTTTATTCAAGCATGAATTAAAATTAAAATTGAAAGAGCGAAATGTTTGAATTTGCATGATAACAAAGTTTTTGTTGTTGTTTTTTATTATTTCGTTATTTTGGATTGGGAATTTTGTTTTTTGGAAATATTAACTGAATTTAGAAATGCTTTTGAAATTAAAAAATTTGCGTTTAATAAACAAAATTATTTTTCTAAATGAAGACCGCGTTTGGAGTGGAGTGCATGCAAAATAATCTGTTTATTTTGTACATATCACTATACAACATTATGTCCTTATTAGGAGAAAATATATGTAATTTTAACAAGAAAAATATGTTGTTTTAACCAGAGCCGTTGAAAAACAGCGTTACGACACTACCATAGACTTCCATAGGAACTGAGGAATGCGGAAGTAAAGCGTGTCATAGAGCGACCAATAGTTCCAAACAACCAATAGTTCCAGCATTGAACCCAATTCATTTCAGTTTATCTCGAGCACACTCACTGCCAAATTGATGAAATGACTGCATATTTTGATCTAAAGCCCACACTGTCACTGTATGACAATTGAAATAAACTGATGACATCACCGTTTTCTCCAGAATGGCTATACGGCTGAATAAAATTATGCTGCATTATTTTCCTGTTTAACAGTAAAGCTGCTTTGAAACAATCTGCATTGTTAAAAGCGCTATATAAAAAGTTGACTTGACTTGACTATTTTGAGATTTTATGGCATTAGCCGACCTCTCAGGAATATTAATAGAAGTAGTATTTTATGAAGCGCATTATAGTTAATGTTTATTGTTATATAATAGATTGTTAGACTCTAACTGCAGTTTGATAACGTGAGCAGCACTGCAACAGCTACTATATCCAGATGCTATCTGTCATATTTCAACAGTTTTTAGTCTCTGAGATCTTTCTGTCGAATACGTTTCTATGAAGTAGCCCATTTAAGGAATAACATATAACGCCTATGAATAATGAATATGAATAACGCCTGGATAAAAAGAGTTAAATTAAATCGGTGGCCCTGTTTTTTTAAACACTATTTAAAACTTCTTTCTTGGGTTAAATTCTGTATATGCTAGAATCATTCATTTATATTCGCCTGTTGTGTATGCTTATGTGAGAATCATAAAATAACATTCGGACGTTAACGACATTTAAATTATAAAATAAATGACCACTAACCAGTAGATGGCGGAAGAGGAACACTTATTGGCTCATTAGCCATTTTTTCCTCTCTTTTTTTGAATGAATTTTTATAGATCATCAAATCACTATTATAACATTATTTTTGTTACTTTATTTGTACTGAAGTGTTATATATATAGGCTAATTGTAGGGAAAAACAGTCTCATGAAAAACAAAAACTTCTGACTAAACTTCACAATAAATCTTTTTTTTAAATCGCCTCTGTGCTTTGTTTGTTATGATGAGAGGATTTGTAGATAATGGGAAGATTTGTGTAAAATGTAAACTTACACTAAAATTCATTCAGCGTTCAATTTAAAACTTGTTTTAATCGATATGGATTCTCATTCCTGGTAAATTAAACATATGACTGGTCATTATTTTCAACAGAAATGTCCGTGATAGGCTACAACACTCAACGCTGTAAAATCATGCACTCACATGAACCCAAATAAAAAAAATAAAAAAAACATTAACGTTATCTCTTCTTTATCTCTCCCCAGAATAAAATGCTACTGTAAAGCCTAGTCGAAGTCGATGCACATATTGTGTTAATATTTACCAGAAATTTCTGCAAATTTAGTGAAACTGCTGTCTGTCCTATTCAAACAGATTGACAGCGCGGAGTTGTTTGGAACTATTGAGAGCTCCATGAACCACGTGACCGCCTGGCGGCGAGATCAAAAAGTGCCGCAACTCTCTTTTTCTATGGCTCTGGTTTTAATGACATAGCTATTTTCTCATAATAACTAAATATTGTGTCGTTTTTACGACATCATCGATATTACGAGAAAAGATGTTGTTAAAAGGACACAACATCTCGTTTTTACAACATAATTAAGTGGGAAAAATGATATGTAGGCCCTATGTGGCAGCAATGCGTCACCTGGTATGGTGACCTGTAAAAGCTGAACAAATTTTTCCATTGCATTTTTGCGGAAATTTCCTTTTTTGAATTGCCTGAAAAAACACCTCAGGTCAGCGTAAAAACTTTTTTACAATATATGGGAGTTTTTGCAAAATTGACGCTTGTCCATTGGGCGTATTTTAATTCGCAATTTCAACTTGCGCAATTGAAGGGTAATGGAAACGCGACTAGCGTGTTACAAGTAGAATGAGGTACTGCTCCTTTAAGGCGGAACTCGCTGATCGAGCGCGAGCGGTGAACAACGCATGTACGGTATGCGTGTAATATATTTCTATTGCCCTTTGCCCTGTTTATTTCTGTTCAGTAACGCAGTTGTTAGTGGAGTGTCTTGCAAACCACCCCATGTGTGTGTAGGATCGACGATGCTGATAAACCTCTGTGAATATCAGATATGTGAGTTTTGCCTACACTTGGCTACAAACATTCAAGCAAGCTATCCGGCCTCTCTGTGTAAAGCATTACAAGTGCCTCCATACAACATGAACATCTGAATGAAACACTGTTTTGTTGTTGATTGCAAACTCTTTTGCTCCGTTTATATGACAATAAATGGCTTAAAGTGAGACACTAAAAGTATTCAGACAGTTTTAAAAACTACTGTGCATTTGGGCTGCAGTATATCTGTGAATCACACACACGATTAATTAGAGAGCATGGAAAAAGATATGTAAAAATAATGTGAATACTGGAATTTATCGTTACAAAACTGCTGTCAAATATAGCAGTGGCCAAAAGTGATGTCTGGGATTATTGACATCTTCCTCCTTTATTCAAATACTATTAAAAACGTGTTCAAGATTTTGTAAGTGTATTGTGTTGTACATTTCATTGTTTTGTAAGCAATTGTTTTATTTGTGGTGATGATGTAATGAAACATGTTAAATTGTGCAGAATTAATCTTTGTCAAAGAAATTATGAACACGTGTAAAAAACGAGAGAGAACCAAGGAAATAGTAATAACTGATTATGTTGTAGTCAAGGTATGCTTTTTTTATTTTTCTATGCAATTTTGTTTTACATGGTATATAAAATAAAATAAAAAATAATTTTGTTCATCAGAGTGGTCCAAGGACTTTTGTTGCACTTGAACCACGAATATACACAAAAAACACGAGTTTATATGGTTGTAATAAAAACAGTAACAAATCCTTCCCTCGGGTCAATTTGACCCCCTTAGGGATGGAACGCAAGGAATTACAACAAAATCAAAACTAAAAATGCTAAAACTTTACCCCCAAAAAATGATTTTTATAATGTCTACATGTGTATCTGAATGCATTCTGAAAAGATACACTTGAGAACTGACTTTAGGACCCAGCGGAACAGCTCATTTGCTCCACACAGAGCTATAAGGCCGTCTCATCTGGTGGCAAGAGTCATGAAATATCATGTTATATATATATATATATATATATATATATATATATATATATATAACATGATATTTCATGACTCTTATGTATCTTCTCTGCTTATCTGTTCTTATCTCTTCTCGTCTCTGCTTGTTTCTTTTCTGCTCATCTCTTTATTTCTCTTCACATCTCTCCTTGTCTCTTTACTTCTTGTCTCTTCTTTTCTCTTCTCATCCCGTTACTTTTGTTCTCGTCTTTTTACTTCTGTTCTCTTTTCTCTTCTAGTCTTTTCTCTTCTCATCTCTATTTCTGTTCTAGTCTTTTCTCTTCTCATCTCTTTACTTCTGTTCTAGTCTTTTCTCTTCTAGTCTTTTCTCTTCTCATCTCTTTACTTCTGTTGTAGTCTTTACTCTGCTTATCTCTACTTTTGTTCTCGTCTTTTCTCTTCTAGTCTTTTCTCTCCTTGTTTCTTTACTTCTGTTCTCTTTTCTCTTCTAGTCTTCTCTTCTAGTCTTTTCTCTTCTCATCTCTTTATTTATGTTCTAGCCTTTTCTCTTCTCATTTCTTCTCTTCTCATATCTTTACTTCTGTTCTAGTCTTTTCTCTGCTCGTCTCTTTACTTTTGTTCTAGTCTTTTCTCTTGTCTTTACTTCTCTTCTAGTCTTTTCTCGTCTCTTTACTTCTGTTCTAGTCTTTTCTCTCCTTGTTTTGTCTCTTCTCTGCTTATTTCTTCTCTTCTCTTAACTTCTTGTCACTTCTCACCTTGTATTTTCTCCTCTTACTAAATGTGCATTTATACTCCGTTGCTAATAAACAACTATTCAAATCATTGTAAAAATCTTTATATTTATAATGTATGTATTTTTTCAGCTATAATACATTATTTTGTTTTGAGTGACTTTAGTGTATTACAGTTTTTTTTCTGAATTGCTAAAACACTACCCCATTCTCTGAACCAAATTCTCAATATCCTAAACCCATTTGCCGAATAAATCACTCTTTCTGCAAAACCTTAAACAAGTCCAGACACCATTTGCAAATCTCATGCACTGAATATAGTATAAGTGCTGGATATACAGATATTTAGTAATATTCAGTACAGTACTATAATTGCAGTGCATATACACTCACCTAAAGGATTATTAGGAACACCTGTTCAATTTCTCATTAATGCAATTATCTAATCAACCAATCACATGGCAGTTGCTTCAATGCATTTAGGGGTGTGGTCCTGGTCAAGACAATCTCCTGAACTCCAAACTGAATGTCAGAATGGGAAAGAAGATTTAAGCAATTTTGAGCGTGGCATGGTTGTTGGTGCCAGACGGGCCGGTCTGAGTATTTCACAATCTGCTCAGTTACTGGGATTTTCACGCACAACCATTTCTAGGGTTTACAAAGAATGGTGTGAAAAGGGAAAAACATCCAGTATGCGGCAGTCCTGTGGGCGAAAATGCCTTGTTGATGCTAGAGGTCAGAGGAGAATGGGCCGACTGATTCAAGCTGATAGAAGATCAACTTTGACTGAAATAACGACTCGTTACAACCGAGGTATGCAGCAAAGCATTTGTGAAGCCACAACACGCACAACCTTGAGGCGGATGGGCTACAACAGCAGAAGACCCCACCGGGTACCACTCATCTCCACTACAAATAGGAAAAAGAGGCTACAATTTGCACGAGCTCACCAAAATTGGACAGTTGAAGACTGGAACAATGTTGCCTGGTCTGATGAGTCTCGATTTCTGTTGAGACATTCAGATGGTAGAGTCAGAATTTGGCGTAAACAGAATGAGAACATGGATCCATCATGCCTTGTTACCACTGTGCAGGCTGGTGGTGGTGGTGTAATGGTGTGGGGGATGTTTTCTTGGCACACTTTAGGCCCCTTAGTGCCAATTGGGCATCGTTTAAATGCCACAGCCTACCTGAGCATTGTTTCTGACCATGTCCATCCCTTTATGACCACCATGTACCCATCCTCTGATGGCTACTTCCAGCAGGATAATGCCCCATGTCACAAAGCTCAGATCATTTCAAATTGGTTTCTTGAACATGACAATGAGTTCACTGTACTAAAATGGCCCCCACAGTCACCAGATCTCAACCCAATAGAGCATCTTTGGGATGTGGTGGAACGGGAGCTTCGTGCCCTGGATGTGCATCCCACAAATGTCCATCAACTGCAAGATGCTATCCTATCAATATGGGCCAACATTTCTAAAGAATGCTTTCAGCACCTTGTTGAATCAATGCCACGTAGAATTAAGGCAGTTCTGAAGGCAAAAGGGGGTCAAACACAGTATTAGTATGGTGTTCCTAATAATCCTTTAGGTGAGTGTAGTTTACAATGCATTCACCTTACTACTGTAAGTTGCGATTACTATACTTTTTTTTTTTTTTTTTTTACACAATAGCTAAATTAATTTACTGTTACAATATAACTTTTTTCTGTAACTACATGTTTTGGATTCTGTTCTCCATTTTTTTTTTGATGTAGTGATGATCTGTAGTGTCTATATTTTGACTGGCTGTGTGTATGATCTGAAAGCATTATGATTTTGAGCACAGATAAAATGGTTTTGGGGTAATTGTTTGATTTTGCCAGAAGAGTCAGAGGTTCTCTGAATGTAGTTTTAAAATTAGTTTTTGTGTTTTAAGTTTTGGGAAACTAGAGAAATTTGTTTTCGCAATTCATAAAAACGAATGCATCAAATCATCAGAGTGCATTGCAGAGATGGAAATATTACTCAATTTTATGATGCATTAGGACTAATTGTTTTAATAGTGCAGTTAAGCTGATCTCGTCATACATGTTTGTGTAGGCTATATATGCGTAAGCAAGCTGGCACAATCTGTACGTGTACCTATTTTTGAGTTCAAGTGCTCTTGATCTTTTGCTTTAATGTCTGACATATACGGTTGCAAGAAAAAGTATGCAAACCATTTGCAGAATCTGTGCAAATGTGAATCATTTTAACAAAATAAGAGGCATGTTATTTTTGTATTTAGTATTGTCCTGAATAAGATATTTTGGAGAAAAAAAATGTTTACATATAGTCCACAAGACTATGAACCAAAAGTTTATGAACCCTTGATTCTAAATACTGTGTCATTACTTGAGCCATGGCAGTTTTTGTGTTTTGTGATGGTTGTTCTTGAGTCCTTTTTTTGTCCTGAGCGTCTAAAAACTGCCCAATGTTCTTCAAAAAAATCTTTCAGGATCAGTTTTCCAGCATCTTTTGCATATTTGAACCCTTTCCAGCATTTTGAGATCCATCTTTTCACACTGAGGACTATTAAAAAAAGGTTCAAACATTCACTGATGCTCCAGAAGGAAACACAACGCTTTAAGAGCCAGGGTTGAAAACTTTTGAACAGGATGAAGATTGTATTTGTATTTGTATTGTATTTATTTAGTACTGCCCTTCAGAAGCAACAGAAGATAGCCTACTTATTTGTTTCCCGGAAGACAAATTAAGTACAAATTACCTAGGTTTTCACCCCAAAAAGTTTCACAATTCAAAAAGTTTTGAAATAGAGCACATAGAATCCATGCAGTTACAGAAAAAAAAGGAAATTGTAAACGAAAATTGTTCACATTTATTTGTAATGATGTGACCAAACCAACTGTACATACAAGTCAGTTCAGACTGAGAGTGAATTGACTAGAATTGACTCAAAATGTTGATCCCAACAATGTATAATTAGCCTACATTAAAAAGTATAGTAATCACAACTTACTATAAATTGTGATTATGTAATTGTAAAATTTGTTTACTTTGTAAAATACTTTGTGAATAAATTGTACACTGTATTCACTGCAAGTATAGTATATTTTCTTTTAATTTGAATTTTTTACATTTTCAATCCCTCCCCAAACAACCCAGAACAAACTAGAGTGGGGTAAAACTACGTTGACCAGAGGGATGTAGAAGTTTTGACTGCAAAGCTTACACTGTGACGTAAGCGGAGAGAAAACGGATTTCACGTTAAGTGATATAATTTTCAACAGTAAGAAAAAAAAGTGTTAAAACTTGTTGTTTTACAAAACATCACAGTTTTATATGATATGAGAATAGCAAGGCCTTAGTTCGAGATTAGCCTACTTATATTTTAAGAATTACATTTTTTTTTTTTTTCAAACATAGTCTGTGGGGAAAAAACGCCCCCTGCAGGAGGAATTGCTTCCCACTATCAAAATTACTGTTTACCATGTTCTGAACATCACATTCTTTGTTTTTCCTTCACATGTAATCTAACTAGGTGGTTGAATACAAATATTTGGACTTTATATTTAAAAATTACTTCACATTAGCTATAGGGTTCACTGGTGGTTCAGTACAGGAAGATTTGTCTATAAGGGTAATGTTAGTTACCTGACAAATATTTATAACGTAAACCTGACTCTCCATTTTCTTCCATTTCAGATAGGGGTTATATATTCACTTACGAATATTATAATTTCATTTCTGTAAAGCACTTTGAATTGCCACTGTGTATGAAATGTGCTGCTATACAAAAAAACTTGCATTGCCTTGCCTCGTTAGCATCAGCTAGCTAGTTAGCCAGCCAGTTAGCATCAGCTAACAATATGTTTTTTTTAAAAAGGTTGATTTTCCGCATATGGTTCCTTAATAAATTTTCACATTGTCTTTTTTAATTTGAAGCTAAAATAGCTTGTACTCTGATTTAGCTGTAAACATGTAAAGCAAATTGCTTTGTCAAATTGTCAGAGTGGCATTTTACCTCACCTGTGGGGTAAAACGGCAATTTTATTTTTGTTACAAATCTAATAACATGAAAACTCTGGATATTTTTCATACTTGGTTTATAATTTATGTCATTATCACTGAAAACTAGGATAACTATTCTAGACACATTTAACTTTTGTTTAACAGAAAAGTTACACAGTCCTTAAGGGGGGCGTTTTCCCCCTACCCTATATTGTACTGAATATTGTATAGTCGACTCTCTGTATATTCAGCATGCATACTGTAAAAATACAGCAGTCCAACTGCAAAAGCCAAAAACTCTTAATGAAAGCATGTTACGGTACACTTAAAGTTGTGCAACTGCAACATCAAAGTCAGTGAGAGATTAAAGGGTTAGTTCACCCAAAAATGAAAATAAAGTCAGTAATTACTCACCCTCATGTTGTTCCAACCATGTAAGACCTTCGTTCATCTTCGGAACATAATTTAGTATATTTTTGATGAAATCTGAGAGCTGTCTCACTCCTCCATAGGCTTTCAGAGGGAATGAAACTTGATGGCCCAGAATAGTAAGTAAAAACGTCATTTAAGGAGTCCAAATGACTACAGTGGCTCTGTATTAAGTCTATCATGCGACGAAAATACTTTTTGAGCGGAAAAACAACAAAAATAACGACTTTATCCCACTATTATTGTTGTTCAATTTGAGCCTCTGACGCCACGACGCATGCGCGAGAACTGAGATTCTTCTTCTACTACTACTTGACTGGCTGCTCACTCTTTCGGAGTAGGGTTAATCTCAGTTCTCGCGCATGCGTCGTGGCACTCCCGCGAACTCTCGTCAGAGACTCAAATTGAACAACAATACTAGTGTGATAAAGTCGTTATTTTTGTTGTTTTTCCGCTCAAAAAGTATTTTCGTCGCATGATAGACTTAATACAGAGCCACTGTAGTCATTTGGACTCCTTAAATGACGTTTTTACTTACTATTCTGGGCCATCAAGTTTCATTCCCTCTGAAAGCCTATGGAGGAGTGAGACAGCTCTCAGATTTCATCAAAAATATACTAAATTATGTTCCGAAGATGAACGAAGGTCTTACATGGTTGGAACAACATGAGGGTGAGTAATTACTGACAGAATTTTCATTTTTGGGTGAACTAACCCTTTAATTCTGCCCCAGCATCACGTCTAGGGATGGGCGTATCGATATGAAGTATCGATATATCGATGCTGATGTGAGCATCGAAAAGTATCGATACTCAAATAAAAATATCGATACTAATGTGTTTTTTTTTCTCTGCAATTTTATTTAAAGAGATTATTTTATGCATACAATACAAATAACCTATACTGAATAGTTGTGTAGTATAGGACTAGTTTCCTGCTCATCTGAACCATGATCTGAACCCACACAAATGCTGCAAGACAGAACCAGTCAATCACAGAGAGAGCGTTCGCTCACTGATGACACTGTATTCAAACAGAGCTGCGTTTCCCAAAACTAGCATAAGAAACCATTGATGCTTTTGGAAACGCAGCCCAGAACAATACTCATAAACATGTGTTTGAGTTATTTCACAATAAACAAATAGAAATTGTAGCCTACAAATTGCAATTACACTCTTTAAATGTAATGTTAAAAGTTGATATAGATCATGTGCTATTCTGTAACTAATGTTAATATAAATAATGTCAGAATAAAAAGGTTGCATTTTATGGGTGCAACGTCCTGTCACTGGCAGTCCCTTATGAAAATGAACATTTATTTTTTTTACTACAGTGACCATAGTTCAACTAGTATTTGTACATTTCCATGGTTACCACTACAAGTAAACGTATTTTAACCACGTTTAGACAAAAATATGATCTAATAAGTTGCAATTAATGTGTATTTGTTAAAATACCTTTGAAATATGTTGTTTCTTTACCCATTTTAATAATTTATTAAATGTAATAATTAAAAAGTTCAGTTTAGAAGTATCGTATCGGTATTGGTGATACTAGCCTTGAAAGTATCGGTATCGTATCGAAAACAAAATAAGTGGTATCGCTTATCCCTAGTACTGAATATTGTATAGTCGACTGTCTGTAGCCTATATTCAGCATGCATCCTGTAAAAATACAGCAGTCCAACTGCAAAAGCCAAAAAGGTTAAAAAAACTCTTAATGAAAGCATGTTACGGTACACTTAAAGTTGTGCAACTGCAACATCAAAGTCAGTGAGAGATTAATTCTGCCCCAGCATCACGTCTTCATTTGGGTCCGGCCTGAGGACTTTGTCCATCACAGGCAATGCCGTAGGCTTTGCCAGGCAAAGGGAAAAACCCTCTGGTGTGCCGGATCCAGCCTTGATCACACCTCACTCTCTCATCCTCAGCCTTTTCCTCCTTGTTCACCACCTCTTATCTTCCTCCTCTCCCTCTCAGATTGTTTCCATCCATTGTTGGGTTCAACATTCAATGCAACATGTTGAGTCAATTTTGGCACTCTGACATTTATTATTTGGTCACATCATTAGAAATAAGTGTGAACAATTTTGAGTCGTTAGGTAACCGATGACAACTTTTGTTTTTAGCGTTTTGAAACAAGTGCATCACAGTGTTAAATGTGTTTTAGCGAGTGAGAATGTGTTTTTTTTTTTGAGAGTGAGATTTTCAAATGTTGTCTTAACTACCTGAACTTGTTTATGGTGTTACAGAAAGAGTGATTTATTTGACAAATTGGTTTAGGCTATTGTAAATTTGGTTCAGAGAATGGGATTTAGTGTTTTAGCAATTCAGAAAGACTGTAAATGACTGCTGATTTGTCCGTCAGTAGTAATAAACATTACACTACTATATTTACTCACCATTGTTATTTTTTAAGACTTTTGAATTTAAGTTTTTGTATGACCAAGTTTTCCCCTTTACAAACAGTAATAACCAAATTGAGGAGCCGACAGAAATAAATCCGTAAAAGGCTTTCAACTGCGTCTAGCACTGAAGGAAGTCCAATTCATTTTAGTGAACTGATTGTTTGCGACGGTCAGTTCAGTGAATCGATTCACCGCGAGTCAGTTCGCTTCATTTTGTTGTTAAAATGTATTTTATATATAGCCTAGATTAGTTTATAGTATAACTTGCCTAGCATGTGCTGATTATAATTTAAACATTGTCCATTAACAAAGTAGCCTATTAGTCTATTAATGATATAAAT
Organism: Romanogobio albipinnatus; assembly: GCA_023566225.1. Classification (NCBI taxonomy): domain Eukaryota; kingdom Metazoa; phylum Chordata; class Actinopteri; order Cypriniformes; family Gobionidae; genus Romanogobio; species Romanogobio albipinnatus. The sequence goes on from CM042248.1 coordinate 43,782,800, forward strand.
TAATTAGGCATATGTTAATTATTACTTCTTGTATTACATTTTCTCTCAATATATTTTAACAACATTGTCCTCGTCCTTAAAGCCCTTAAAGGGATAGTTCACAAAAAGAAAGAAAATTGTGTCATCATTTATTCACCCTTCATTCATCTTCGGAAGAAAAATTAGAACAAAATTGTTGAATAAAGTCATTATTATTGTTTGTTTTTGCGCATAAAAGTATTCTCGTTGCTTAAATAAAATTAAGGTTGAACCACTGGAGTCACATGGACTATTTTAGCAATGTGTTTACTACTTTTCTGGACCTTAAAGTAATTAATGACAGAATTTTCTTTTTTGGTTGAACTATCCCTTTAAGTGATTTGCAAACGCTTTGTGAATCGGTTCGATCAAAACATTCAAAAGAATCGGCTCTGCATTAGCATATCAACGCTAATTATTAGGGACGATGAAACCTGCGAAAACAATAAATAAATAAATAAATAAATAGGCAAAAAAATAAACAAGCAAAGAAATCGACAAAATTCTACATAAATAAATATATAAATAAATAAATGCGCAAATAAACAGGCCTACATAAATCCACATCATTCTTGCATACATAAATATATACATAATTAAATGTGCGAGGAGATAAATGATTAAATTAATAAAACGAATGTTGGGGGACATGTATATATTGAGCCACTTGCTAATGAGGAGGAAAAGGGAAAAAGAAAAAAAAGTCAACTTTCAGTTTATGATAAATAAATAAATATATATATATATATTAGGGCTGTCAAAAGATTAATCACGATTAAACATCCAAAATAAAAGTTTGTGTTTACATAATATATGTGTGTGAACTGTGTATAATTATTATTTATATATAAAAACACACACAAGCATGTATATATTTAAGAAAAATGTATTATATTTATATTTAAAATATTTATATTTATATATAATAAAAATTATATAAATGTATACAGTATATACATGCAAATATTTCTTAAATATATGCATGAATATTTATATAAACATAATAATTATACAGAGTACACACAAATATATTATGTAAACACAAACTTTTATTTTGGATGTGATTAATCGTGATTAATCTTTTGACAGCCCTAATATATATATATATATATATATATATATATATATATATATATATATATATATATATATATATATATATATATATATATATATATATATTATTATTATTATTTTTTTTTTATTTTTTTTTTTTAAATGCTAAACTGAAAGTTGACTTTTTCCCTTTTCCTCCTCATTAGCATGTTGCACAAAGGAAAAATAAATACGGAGTTACATTCAAAAATGAATAAAAGTTATTTACTTTAAACTAACTTTAAATTATTTAGTTTTTATTTATTTATATTTATATTTATTTATATTTTTTTGAAAGTTTAGTCCTCCATAAATAATTCCGATTGGCGAATCGGTTCGACCGAATCATTCAAAAGAGTCGGTTTAAATGAACGATTCGTTCGCGAGCATTACTTCAGCACAGAGGCATCGTGATGACGAGGCGTGGCGTTTACAAACTCCTGTGTAATGATTGGCGTGCCAAAGCAAAAGACGCTTTCTTTTTTTTCCCCGAAAAAGTTAGGAAAGGAAAGTGTCTTGAGAAAACATGGCGGAGTAAGAGAAAGAAACTGTATCGATGCTTCTTGAAAAAGGGAGAAACCTTTCCATCACAGGACATGTAGCGCGATTACACACGTTAAAGTTCAGATCTGAAAGAGTCTAAGGTACGAGTTTGATTTCTCCTTCACATTTATTTATTTATTTTTTAGTAGTGGTTGAACATTCTCCACTGAACTATTCCGTATATGTGTTGCATATTAAGCACTTCCTTGTCTTGTCTTTCTTGAGCAACATCTTGCATTTATTTATTGGTGTTTCTAGGATGATTTTGTACAAAAAAAGACTTTCTACTAGTTAAAATGATCTTTACAGTTCATCTCAAGGCATGTCAATGTATGCTGACCATGGCAATTATAAAGTAAGTGGTGACCATGACCAGTTCTGTCAAAACTGAGTTCATTACTCCACTAATAAGTTTTATTAAATATAAAAATGTGATTTTTTTTTTTCAAATTGCATGAAAAAAGTGTCACAAATCAAATGAAAAGACAATTTAAATAGTTAGACTCATCATTAACATCAACAAGAAAGTAAAGTAAAGCAAAAGTAAAACTATAGTTTCCATCAATTTGAAACTTAATTAAAATATGTAAAGAAAAAGATTCAATTACAATATAATAGGGGTCATTTTCTCTATGCAAAATATCATATTTTCTTTTAATTTGGGGGGTAAAGCTCCCCAAAGTTTCTTCCCGTGGGATTTTATGAGAAACACCTGGACCGGCTCCGGCTGACAGAATGGACACAGCAGCTCTTGTGTCAGCACTGCAGTTTATGAATCACAGCTGTTTACAGGCGGTACCTTTTTTTTCATTGAAAAGACTGTCTAATCTGGACTATGACTGCTCACAAAGCTGCTGTCATCATAATACAGGGTGGTTGAATAAGTGGCTCAATGTTTCTGGAACCGTTGGCATAAATAAAACATGAAGGGAAATGATGGTGCAGACCAGATTGAATATTCCTGGCATGCCTGTTCAGTGAAATTACGCTGGCAGGGAAGTTCGCACGCTTGAGTAAACTCTCAGTTGGACATGGCCTGGACAAACTGCTCAGGACTTTAGGAAAGGAGCCACAAAACCACAATGTTTGGCCGTGATCAAATTAACTTTTTGTGCTTGAAATGAAGGTCACAGCCCTTTCCTGAGTATCCAGACTGACCGTTGATCCAGTTTTGAAAGTGTGAACAATGCTTTCGGTTTTCTTCTCAATGCAAGGAATTCCTGAAGTACCAACAAATATGATTTCTGACGCATTTTCCCACTGCCTGTACGATTGTTGTTCAATTCAAAGATTAAAATGACGCCTCACCCTCTTGTTTTTCCAAACCAAGAACTTTCTTCTGTGCTGTGATATTTTAGTATTGTTTTTATATTGTAGTATTTATTAATATTTTCGAAATTGTATAACATTTTAAAATGTTTTTGTAGTTTTGTTGTGTGTGCTTTTGTCATTTTTATTAGCTTTTTATTTTATTTTTTATAAATATCTCCTATTTAGGTTTAATTTATTTTTATTTGAGTAATTGTAGCATTATATCTTGAACTTATTTAAAGTTAGTTGGCAAGGCAAACTTTCCAAAATGTGTTATTTTCATCTAATATGTATATTTTATCTTATTTCAGGAAACGAGATTTGTAATAGTTTTAGTTTTAAACAGTAACAACGCCACTTCTGTGGAAGGCAAAAGGAGATATTTTAAAGATGACAATCTCCAAAATGACGTTAAAGGTCATGCACATCGAGTTCAAGTCCTCTGAAGTCATATGACAACTTTGTGGGAGGAAAACAGCAGAATTTAAGTTATTTCCTAAAATATCATCCCCTAAATCTAATTTGCATAAATGTATGTATTCAAAATTGTTGCATAAAATAGCATCACTACATGCAGGTTTGATATCAAAAATGCCAAATGGCATTGATTCTTGGGCTTTTCTTCATGCACACAATGCTATCATATGACTTCAATATAGTATGTGAGTCATATGGGCTATTTTTATGGTGCTTTATTGCCAATTTTTTTAGCTTAACAGGTTTTTGAAAATGTGTTGTTTTATGTTTCTTTGAAAAAATCCAGTCACACAGGTTGTTTAAGATATTTGAAATATCTTCCTTTTCAAAATTTTCATTTTTGGGTGAACTATCCCTTTAATTTTTAAATTAAAAATACAAGGGTTTATCATGCCAATGATAGGTTTCCATCCACCTATTTCTAAGTACATTTTGGGATATCGCATAAAAAAAATGCTAGATGGAAATGCCAAGATGCGCATAAATTCTAGAATAAAAAATGTATGTGCTCAATTGAGGCGGATGCATTTTTAATCCGATAAGAAGACGTGCATAAACTATGGTGATAAACACATGTACCGAATAAAAATGCAACTCTTTGCATCAACGGTAGGGCTGCGCAATATATCGAAATTATCGCAAATGTACATATCGCAATATGCATAACACAAGGGCACGCAATATCTGAATGATTTTAATAGGCTACTTCAACATTGTGAAAAGTGTATGTTTTAGGTCGACGCATATAGCCGAGATTAGACTGAGCACACGACTGTTACTTATGTGACTTGCTTGACGTTAAAAAGAGTTATTAAACACAATAACTTGCGAAAAACAACTCCTTGCAGTCTCGTGCTGTCTGACTCACACAACAAAACGTGCGCACAAGCCGTTCTTTTTTACGTGTCTTGTTACACACTCGAACTGTCAAATACACACACAGTTATGTCAAAATGGCTGTCTTGATGAGTATTCATGAAAACGCAGTCGGTTATGCTTTAAGTGAAAGATATCAGTTGGGGAAAGAAATAGATTTTACACACTTAAAGCAATATCGTATCGAATATCGCATTATTTAACAAGGATATCGCATTTTTCTGCAATATCGCACAGACCTAATCAACGGTGAATGTGATTGGAAAACTGGACTAACCAGCTGACTAATCGCATCGCACAGCATCTGAAATGTTGGTTTGATCATTCTGAAATTCCTGAGCCAAAGTCAGTCATCAAAATGATTTGGTTTAATTCCCTTCCCTTTCACACGCTTGCATTTCCAAACACAAGAGACTGTAGCATGGCTTTTGTGTTTCGTCTGCGCGCTAAGATGCAAGTGGAGTTTAGATTCTCTGCCCGAGCCCGAACTTGACCCGATATTTCCCATCACTATCCTGGGGCCGGGCCCTTGATCAATCATTTGTGTTTTTTTAATCATTACTTTATTAGCCTAATTGGGTGGGCAGAAAGCTATGCCATAATCAGAAATAATATAAATAAATAAATATATATTTTATATATATATATATATATATATATATATATATATTATTATTATTTTTTTAGCAAAGTAAGAACTAATACTACAACTAAGAAACAAATGTGTACAAAGTTGCACAAGTCAGGATTAGTCTAAAAATGTGTGTTAAACTCACAGCACACGCAGTGATGGAGCGCAGCATTCTGAACAGAACCGCTCTGAGACGCCAGTCATGAGCTGCTCGCATAAACAGTGTGCTTTGCTTAAATATTTCTTTTCATTTTGAATAGTTTTGTTTAAAAGTGGACATTTCAAGCTTGCTAAACACATATTTCTCATGTCAATGAGGCAAGTAGCTGCTAAGTGCGCTTTATTTATGAGACTCGCTCCAGTGTGCAATGAAAGTGATCGCTCCGGCGCCTCCATGTCACGATTATTGTCTGCTATAGCCTATTTGCTTCTTATTTATTAAATCCAGGCAATTGGCTGATGAAACATTGATTAAAATTAGGTCTGTGCGATATTGAAGAAAAATGTGATATGCAATACCTTGTTAAATAATGCGATATGATATTGTTTTAAGTGTGTAAAATCTATTTAAATTGTATTAAAAAAATGATTTAAAAACTGAGAATGATACTATTTATGTGTTTCACATTCTTTCTGGGAAAAGAAAGCATCGCTACAACTTCTGTAAGTGACCAGCAGAGATTTAGCAAAAATAATGTCACAAATATGACAATGTGATTTTTAACATCAATGTAAACAAACAAAAAATGTAATGCCAATATTTAAATACCCAAAACTCTTTGCTTGACTTGGTAATATATAGTTATATCAACCTAAAACTTAACATCAAGAACATCCAGGTAAACAAAGACACCTGAACTAGGGGTGGACGATTATTTTTGTTATTTTAATTAATCTTTAAAAATAAGAACTAAAAACGGTAGACTTCACATGAATTAAATATACACCGATACATAATAAAGCTACAAAGGTTATTCAGCCAAGAGCACTGAGTGATTTTCTCTTCTTCTTTTGTTGTTGGACAGACAGCGGCAGGTTTACTGTATGAGCAGGTTTACTGTATGAGCAGGTTTATTGTATGAGCAGGTTTACTGTATTAGCAGGTTTACTGTATGAGCAGGTTTACTGTATTAGCAGGTTTACTGTATGAGCAGTTTTACTGTATGAGCAGGTTTACTGTATGAGCAGGTTTACTGTATGAGCAGGTTTACTGTATGAGCAGGTTTACTGTATTAGCAGGTTTACTGTATGAGCAGGTTTACTGTATGAGCAGGTTTACTGTATGAGCAGGTTTACTGTATGAGCAGGACAGTATTAGCAGGTTTACTGTATGAGCAGGTTTACTGTATGAGCAGGTTTACTGTATGAGCAGGTTTACTGTATGAGCAGGTTTACTGTATTAGCAGGTTTACTGTATGAGCAGGTTTACTGTATGAGCAGGTTTACTGTATGAGCAGGTTTACTGTATTAGCAGGTTTACTGTATGAGCAGTTTTACTGTATGAGCAGGACAGTATTAGCAGGTTTACTGTATTAGCAGGTTTACTGTATGAGCAGGTTTACTGTATGAGCAGGTTTACTGGTTTACTGTATTAGCAGGTTTACTGTATTAGCAGGTTTACTGTATTAGCAGGTTTACTGTATGAGCAGGTTTACTGTATTAGCAGGTTTACTGTATGAGCAGGTTTACTGTATGAGCAGTTTTACTGTATGAGCAGGTTTACTGTATGAGCAGGTTTACTGTATGAGCAGGTTTACTGTATTAGCAGGTTTACTGTATGAGCAGGTTTACTGTATGAGCAGGTTTACTGTATTAGCAGGTTTACTGTATGAGCAGTTTTACTGTATGAGCAGGTTTACTGTATGAGCAGGTTTACTGTATTATTGGCAGGTTTACTGTATTGGCAGGTTTACTGTATGAGCAGGTTTACTGTATGAGCAGGTTTACTGTATTGGCAGGTTTACTGTATTATTGGCAGGTTTACTGTATGAGCAGTTTTACTGTATGAGCAGGTTTACTGTATGAGCAGGTTTACTGTATTAGCAGGTTTACTGTATGAGCAGGTTTACTGTATGAGCAGGTTTACTGTATTGGCAGGTTTACTGTATGAGCAGGTTTACTGTATTGGCAGGTTTACTGTATTAGCAGGTTTACTGTATGAGCAGGTTTACTGTATGAGCAGGTTTACTGTATGAGCAGGTTTACTGTATGGGCAGGTTTACTGTATTGGCAGGTTTACTGTATGAGCAGGTTTACTGTATGAGCAGGTTTACTGTATTGGCAGGTTTACTGTATTGGCAGGTTTACTGTATGAGCAGGTTTACTGTATGAGCAGGTTTACTGTATGGGCAGGTTTACTGTATTGGCAGGTTTACTGTATGGGCAGGTTTACTGTATTGGCAGGTTTACTGTAAGAGCAGGTTTACTGTATGAGCAGGTTTACTGTATTGGCAGGTTTACTGTATTGGCAGGTTTACTGTATTGGCAGGTTTACTGTATTGGCAGGTTTACTGTATGAGCAGGTTTACTGTATGAGCAGGTTTACTGTATTGGCAGGTTTACTGCATTGGCAGGTTTACTGTATGAGCAGGTTTACTGTATGGGCAGGTTTACTGTATTAGCAGGTTTACTGTATGAGCAGGTTTACTGTATTGGCAGGTTTACTGCATTGGCAGGTTTACTGTATGAGCAGGTTTACTGCATTAGCAGGTTTACTGCATTGGCAGGTTTACTGTATGAGCAGGTTTACTGTATGAGCAGGTTTACTGTATTAGCAGGTTTACTGCATTGGCAGGTTTACTGTATGAGCAGGTTTACTGTATGAGCAGGTTTACTGTATGAGCAGGTTTACTGTATGAGCAGGTTTACTGTATGAGCAGGTTTACTGTATGGGCAGGTTTACTGTATTAGCAGGCTGTCTCTTTAAGACCTAATGCACGGATCCTATTGACACGCATTCGGTTTATTTTCAAATTCGGTATTGGACAGTTCGAGTGTGTAATAAGGCACAAAACAGAACTGAAGGGATCACACACTTTCAGAGAGGCGACTTGTGTGCACTTTTTGGTGTGTGTGTCAGACAGAAGACAGCGCGAGACTGCAAGTTGTTTTCCGCAAGTTATTGCGTTTAATAACTCTTTTTTAATGTCAAGCAAGTCACATAAGTCAAGAAAGTCACATAAGTATCAGTCGTGTGCCCAGTCTATTGTCCGCTATATGCGTCGACCTGAAATGTACACTTCACAATGTTGAAGTAGCCTATTAAAATCATTCAGATATTGCGTGCCATTTTTATATGCATATCGCAATATGTACATTTGTGATATTTTGATATATTGCGCAGCCCTAATTAAAATGAAGATACAATTTATACAAAACAAAAATCACTTTAAAGAAGGGCTTTCTACAAAACAAAACTTAATGAAGTGGTCAAAATCATTTCTGACCCACTCGCATCTTTGCACTTTTCATAATCAGATTACATTTAAATATAACATTATACTATTTAAACATAATTATGAAACCAAATACATTGTGAAATGTCATGTCTGACCGGCATAGTTAATATGTCGGGCCGGGCTCACACACAACGTGCACGGGCTTGGGTGGGGTCGGGCTTGAGTTTTTGAGCCCAATCTAAGCTCTAGACGCAAGTCATTTATAATTTAATCGGCTTCCCGATTACAGCAACTTCCATTTTTATTACAGATATTTTGTGCCAATTTCCCAGTAAGTGGCGATTTTGTTGCTTTTATATTTCTCAGGTGTTTTATGAGATATTCAATTTTGCGCTTAAGTTCAATTCGCAACTTTGGATGGAAACATAGCTACTGTAATACAACAACATCAACTTTCCATCCTGGAAAAAGTGTCTTTTGATGATCGGATGGTTGCTCACGAGGAAGTCAAGAGACTTCCTCATGTTCAGCCTTACACATGAGATGTAACATGATACATACTAAGTCAGAATTAGTTTGTGGGGTGGAAGTGTACAGCGTGTTGTGATGAATCAGTCAATGACTGTTTTCTTGGTGAAATCATTAGCTACTTACACCTCAATGCATGTGTGTGTGTGAGAGAGAGAGAGAGGATCATATTTCTTAGACTCTTTCTTTAGTGTCGCTCGCCTGTCAGATGGTCGATGGTTCAGATATGGTGAAAACCTGGACATCTTCGCTCCATCTTTAAGTTTGTCCTTTGTTTTAGGATTATGATGACATGATATTGGATTAAATTCCAAATCTTCCTAGTGTTTGCTGTTGCATTTTTGTTCCAAACTTGGACTTTTACTATGAATCTAAATGGATGCGATCACAAAAGATGAGGAGCAAGCGTTTCATGTCCGTTCCAGGTAGGAGAATAGACTTGTCTTGCTATGCGGTACACAAATTAACAAGCTAAATCTACAGGGATTTTCTGATGGCGCATACATTCTCTTTTAACTCATCATGTTTATGGAGCGTTTTACGCAACAGATCTGGCTGTAAATACCAAAAGACCTGTCTTTCTCTCCATTGACGTGTGCTTGTTTTTCCATCAGATAAACAGGGTTTGAAATGTAATACAGTGCTGTGGGTGGAGGCGAGTGAATAAGGGCTCAGGTTGGTCGAGAGATCTCCCGTCTGTACATTTTTAATAGCCGTGTTTAATAATTAAAATGGAGGGTCATTGCTTTTTGTCTCTGTGGCTGTCGTTCATCCTGAAATACAGCAGGACCATCTCACAATGGAGCTGAAAGATGAGTCAAGGGCTTATGTTGTTGAGTTTTTTTCCCAACATTTACAGGAAAAAATTGGTGAGAATGGGATCGAATTAGGCTCAGCTTGTTTTGGAGTACATGCACAAACCACTAGGTCATGGTTCCCACAACAGGGCTTTATGCTTGCTTTTTTCCCCAAGGAAGACCTGTGCTCCTAAGTTGAAAAATTTAGGAGCGCATTTAGAAACTTTAGGGGCACAACTAACTATTTCTGCATATATATATATATATATATAGCCATACTAGTGTTATTTTAGTATAACAGAGAAACTGTATCGCTTTTAATATTTTGAATTCAATTTAATTCTGCTTTCATTTTAATTTCAGTTAAAAGTTTTAGTAATTCTGTTTTGTCTTTTTTATGTCTATAGTTTTTATACATTTATTTCAGTTTTAGTTAGTACATTTGGTTAATGAAAAAATAACAGGTTCATTTCAACTAAATGAAAATAAGAAAAGGTCATTTTTTATATTTTATTTTGTCAGTTAAACATTTATTTATTTCAAGTAACAATATTTTTTATGGTTTTAGTTTTTGTTAACTGTAATAACACTGATACTAGTAAAATCTAAATATTTAATAATGCGTCAAATAATCTTAAGTTGTTCCTCTCTATGGGGCATCCCAGACATAAGCTACATTAGTTAACTTTAAATTAAATATAAATCAAATTAAATTACATTACATGCAGTTTGTGTAACCAAATAACAACCGGGTGGAAATTGGACACACCACACACGGCGTGACTTTTATTTAATAAACAAGCCTGAAATTCACAGGGACTCTTATTTTGAAATGTCAGTGCTTTATTATTGCCAGATGCTCATTCAAATTCGCTTGAGGGAGACAAATGCTGTGTTCCACCCTGCCGCCATTTTGAAGTGCGTTCCATTTCGTGAAGTGGTCGAGGGAAGTTTATATGGACAGACCGCAGACTCTCATTCCTGTGTATAATCAAGGAACTTTGAGCCGTACCATGAGTGCAGCGGAGCAATGATATTACGCAGCGCCTGAAAATAGTCCCCAGCGCGTCACGTTGGTTATGTTGACGGAAGTTAGCCTATTTTCAGTCGCTGTGTAATATCATTGCTCCGCTGCACTCATGGTACGGCTCAAAGTTACTTGATTATTACACAGGAATGAGAGTATAGTTCCTAGCCATATCGGCTTAGAAAATCACAACTTTTCATTTTCCGTTGGTATGCTGCCTTCACGTGCTATCGGAAATTTCCTAATTCCCACTTTAGAAGTCGTGATTACGAGCTTGTTGCATTCAAGTGCTTTGTTGTCGGAGTGAACAGGAATCATGGTGGACACCAGGTTATTCTTGCCTATTTATTGGGAAAATCTTATTAAAACCATCATCATTTGTAGTCTCCCATGCACCGACAACCTAAACATTCCAGATAGTCCGCTTTCTGCTGATTCTGTAATTTCAGTCAAATGCAGGCTATTTTCGCTGTGTACCAAACATACAATACACTTCATATGATTACTCTTACATGTAAATATATACTACATTAATGTCAAGACAAGACAACCAAGCTGTTTTGGAAAAAAAAAACAATAAAACCACACCTGCCACAGCAGTAGTTCTCTCCGCCACCATGTTTAAAGCTTATGACACGCCCATCTCGGGAATTGGGGTATCAAAATTATTTCCGAACTTCCCAGTGGTAAACACGACATCAGAGGGCGTTCATGTACAATTTTTACCTAGGAAACTCGTATTTACGATAATTCCGATAGCACGTGAAGGCAGCATTAGTACACAATGTAACTAGAGAAGAGTCAAGTTTAAAATAGGAAAAATATGGTAACTCTTTGGTCATTTTTGAGTGAGATGCTAATGGTTTAATCAGATTCAATGATCTATGCTAAGCTATGCTAAAAGTGCTACCGCCAGACCCGGAGATCGGCTGAATGGATTCGAAAACGGTAAAACTCAAGGTGAAATGGGAAATGAGCCTATTTTCAAAAATAGTGGCGTGTTCCTTTGAGATGCTTGTTATACCATTTAAGGTATTGAAGACTTTTTATGATCTTACATTTAAGAAAAGGATTTTTTATACGCACACATGCTCCAAAATACATTGTACAGTTCGCACACATCTGTTTTTAGTCGCAAATGCGAGTGAAATGGTCACACTGTCGAGCCCTGCACAAGCTCCTGAAATAGGGATCAGTGTTGCCAAGTTCGCCTAATTGTGCTGAATGACATTTACACTGTTGCATAGGTCGTTTTTTTGACGGGCTAGTTTTGGTCATGATTGGGTGGGTTTTGAATAGCAGTTGGGCTGGTTTTGTTACGCAACCCTGGTTGGGATGGGAATGGGATATTTCCCCTAATCATTGAAATTAGGGATGCACCGATATGAAAAGCCTGTAATCGATAGCCTGGATGCCAGTCAAACTTAGCCCCGCCCACAAAATTTGAGGTGGGGAAGTTCGGTCTGGACTTGATCCGTTGTGGAGCAACTATGCTCGAACCAGAGCTGTTCGGACCAATCAAATTGTCAGGGCGGGCTTTATACGATGATGGACAGATGATCAACAGTAACGTAAGCATCCACGTCACCAAAGAGCGCTTGGGTTGAATTCGTTCTAATCCTAAACGGAGAACTTGTTCGTATATGCCTTCACCTTTACTATTTCTCTCAGAAATGATGATCGTGTTGGGAAGTACTCCATGAATCATTAAATTATTTTTACAACACCGGCAAAGATCATTTACACTCATCTTTTTCTTCTACTTCTTCCAGCGTGCGTACAGTTGAGTCCTGTTGACAACTATGCCTTGCTCAACATACGCCACTTACTCCATTCTCTGATTGGTTGTAGATCTATCCAATTGAGTGCATCTGCATTTTCGCCCCATAATCACAGCCCAATGGAGCAGTATCAAACTCATATACTGATTACAGTCTGAGTATGACGACGTCAGGCTAGTTAACCGATATATTGGCTGATAAATCTAAATTCACGTTTTTATATCATTTTTGAGTGCCTAATTACAAAAACAAAGGTCTCACCGTTAATGCCATGTCGCAAGCACACAATTATGTTTTCATTATAATTTTATGTAGGCTATATGACAGACTTGCGCTGCACATGTTGCACATAACTATATTTTCCTTTTTGAAGTGATTTCAATCATATTTCAAGCGATTGAAAACCACCTAAAGTGTGTCAGCGGAAGGAAATAATCCATTATTTATCGGCTTTATATCGGCCAATGTTCTTATCGGGCTGATAACATTAAAAATGTTATTATATATATATATATAATATATATATTATTATATAGATATATCGTGCGTCCCTAATGGAAATGTTATCATTTTATCCAAATTTTTGTCTCACCATAATATTCCAAACTATTTGGATATTTTATGACAGCAAAATATGATTTTCTTTCTTTTGTAGAACAAAAAAGATGTTTAACAGGATGTTCACTCTGCCCCTTTCCATACAATGAAAGCATATCAGGTGCTGTCGAGCTCCAAAAAGCACCAGCATAACAGTAGTCCATTGTATTCATGTGGTAGGCTATTCCAAATCTTCTAACGCCATATGGTGACTTTTTTTTGTACCGATGAAAAGAGACATTGTGCTAAAATTTCTCCTTTTGAGTTCCACAGAACCTGCGGAACAAAATATGAAGGTGAATAATTAATAACTGATTGTTCATTTTTGAGTAAACCGTCCCTTTAATGTCAGAGTTTTTTGAAATAATGAGCAACATATGCCTGGTGTTTCAGCAAGAATCAGTGATATTCATTACTTCATGAGAAGTAGGAGTTAATATGGTGCAAATTAGTCATTCGCGTCGGTCAGTGGAGAAATCGCGTCAGCCGCTCGGCCCTCGTCCCACCTCGCTCTGAGGACAAAGAAATTAGAACATGTGAACGCCGCCAGGACACTCTGGGCAAAGCGTGGGATTTAACTTGGTCTAATGGATTTTTCCACCGTGGCCTTGGTTACCTGACTGTTCCTCTGGCTTGAGTCGATTCGCTTTCACGACAACATCTCACTCTACTTCTGCAGATTAATTGATTCAAGGTGGTTTTCTTGGGCTGCTTTGTCCCTTGACACAGTACTAAAGCCTTCATGTTCTCTCTCGCTAACTCTTATTAATGGCATGAGAGGCTATATCTTTACATATTCTAAAGAAAATGTTGCGCTTGCCTGGACAAAAGTTGCTGACTAGGTTTTTTGCTGACTGGTTTGAGCCAAAAGTGTGACTCCAAGATTAGTCATTTCTTCGGTCCCACGGTCAATTTACTGTAAGTTCATGTATTTTTGGCTGGTTTTATTTTCTAAATTGTAATTCTGAACACTGAGAAAGCTTATGGTAGTGCTGTCCTCAAGAAGCCACGTTATTTGAGGAATCATTCTTGTCTCACAAATGGTGCAGGGCATAGTTTAATTAGGTTTTATGTTACTATTGCTTATACACCCAAATTAAATTTTTCCAGTTTTTAATTTTTCTGGATTCTGTGAAAAAAAAAAATGTTGGACTCCATTTTAATGGTTAAATAAAATTTTTGTAATCCAAAAGCATGTATAATTAATTGAAATTGTGAAACAATGTAAGAACAATTAATTAAAAGTTTAACAAAAAATAAATTTTTATGGCCCTACGAAATACGTTTTAACTTTTTTTTTCTCAAATTCCGTTTTATCCAAATTCTGTTTTCTCTTTTAAGGTTTCTAGATTCCATTTGAATAGTTTAATTACATTTTAAAAATCAAAAAGCATGTCTAATTAATTGAATTCATAAAAAACTAAACAATTTATTCAGTAATAAAAAACTCCCATTCATATAGAAAAATGTGGTGTATTCTAATATTTCTGGCAATCAAATGAAGGTGCAAAACATTCATTTAATTTATCTTTTAATCATATAGAATTAAACGTTTTTTTTGTTTAAATTACTTACTGTTAAAATTAAAACATTTGTGATTGTAAACATCCAAAATTTCAATTCCTTAATTCCTTAAAAATAAAGTTTGAATAATAAAGTATTATTATTATTATGATTATTATTAGTGTTATTATTACATTGAGACCTAGCTCAATTCTACTGCACAACAGTAATACATTTATGTCAATATTTCTTCAAGATAGGTTGACATGAAGACCTTTGAGAGTGGGTGTGGGTGGGGTAAATGAAATCACGCATCTGCACCATTTATTAATTTACACAGAGACACGCAGAACATGTAGTATTCAGATTAAAATTGTCTTTTTCTAAAATTTAATATTAACAGACACTAGTGTATATCACGATTTAAGTATACTGACCTGCTTTTTATTAATTCGTCAAAAATTTGACAAATTCCATGTTATACAGTAAATTCTCAAGTGACTGGATTCTGCATTTTCTGCATCTCATTAAAACATAGCGCCCTAATTTTCAGTTCCATGAACCTTCCATTGAACAGTTCTTACTATTTTTACCATTGGTAAATGTTCTTAAGGGTGCGTTTGGTTCGTTTGGTCCGGACCAAAAAACAAAACATAGTCCAGGTCCGCTTAGCGTTCACACTGGTATTTTTAACAGCGAACCTAAAGTTACCGAACCAAAGGCATAGGGATACGGTCACAACCTGATGGGTCGGCTTTTATGACGTATTTTGCGCGACGGAGCTTGCTTACCGAACATTCAAAACACTGCTGTGTGCTGGATTAAACGCCAACATTTTATACGTGTACATACACTCTAAAAAAAAAAGGTTCTATATGGCACCAAAAATGGTTCTTGGCTCGTAATCACCTTTTTAAGTGCTATATAGCACCAATTTTGGTGCTTCAGTGGTTCTTCAGTGGTTCTTCAGAGGTTCTTCACCGGTTCTTTGACTAAGGTGCTATATAGCACCTCTACCATATACAGAACATGTTAAGATATGGTGCTATATAGCACCAAAAGTGGTTCCTCTATTACCCCTTTTCCACCAAGGCAGTGCTAGAGCTAGATTGGAGCCAGAGCTAGTCCCAGTTCATAGTTGGTTCAACTGAGGAGCCTGCTAAGAACCTTTTGCGTTTCCACATGCTGAGAGCCACAACAGAGCCATGTCTTACGTCACTGTATACGTCTCATCTTTCTCAGCAACGCTAGCGGGAAACACACACACACACACACACACACACACACACACACAGTGTGAAGAACAGGCTTGTTCGAGCATCGGTGCTGCGCAGACCGATCCACGTATAATATTAAAAAAAAAACGCATGAGTGAATCAAAAGCATAAGGAGTCGTGTGCTCTCGCTGGACTCGTTATCATACGGCGATCGGTCTCTGCACAGCACCGCTGCCAACAAGCCTTCCATCAACACTGCAAACGTTGCGTTACTATTGATTCACATGGCTTTACGATCCTACATCGGCATCAAAACACAACGAAAACACAGCGAATCCAACGCATTCATGCAGTTCGCCGTAATTTGTATAGACGGAGATTACAAACGAGCAGCTGTTAGCTCCATTAGCTGCTATTTCAACAATGGCGGATCTCAAGTCTGTGTTTGTCTTGTTGACCCCGCCCCCAGCCCCTGACGTAATCGGTTCTTACTTCTAGCCCTGTTCTAGCCCAGCAATGTTTTGGTGCTACTTAAGAACCACTTTTCCTGGCTCGAAGCTGGGGCTTTGGGTGTGGAAACACAAAGAACCGATTTGAAACTAGGCTCTGGCTCCGATCTAGCTCTAGCACTGCTTTGGTGGAAAAGGGGTATATGATTACGACGAAGAACCATTTTTGGTGCCATATAGAAACTTTTTTTTTATTTAGAGTGTATGGTTTTATTTTTTCCAGCTGAGAACTCGAAGAGCTCATAAAATGTTCAAAACATTCAAAACAGCAGCAGGATTTCCTCCATTGTATGCAGAAACAAAGATCTGCATGTATTGACGAGGCACTTTACCTCCTCATTCCTCCACGTTTGCCCTCTACTCATTTTGGACACACCGATCTTTCCGCGTCGTCAAATCAGCTGACTTGTAGCGTCGCATCTTGGGACATCGCGTCCTGTTTTTGGTTCGTTTACATGTCTTTGGTCCGTGTTGCGTTCATATATCAATCGAACCGCACCAGAGTTCTTTGGGAGCGGACCGAGACCAGTCTTTTTAGCGGTCTCGGTCCGCTTGTTTGGTGCGCACCAGGGTTCGGATGGCAGCGTTTACTTATGTTCAAATGAACCGCACTAACCGAGCAATCGCACCAGGGTTCGTTTAATCGAACCAAACATGAGAAGTGTGAACGCACCCTAAAAGTACCTTTTGGTGAATATAAAAAAAAATGTAAGAACCTTTTTCCACTATAAAAAAACGTTTCATGCACGGTTAAAATGAACCCTGGTGCGATTGCTCTGTTAGTGGTTGATTTGAATAAGTGTGAACGCTGCCATCTGAACCCTGGTGTGCACCAAACAAGCGGACCGATACCAATGAAAAGATGGGTCTCGCTCCGCTTCCAACAAACTCTGGTGCGGTTTGAAATATAAACACAACACAGACCAAAGACATGTAAATTAACCAAAAGCAGGACATGATGTCACAAGATGCGACCCTAAAAAGGACAGAATGCTCAGTCATACCCGTCTCGTCGTCACGATGTTGCCCATCACAGTTCAGCACAGGCGTCAGAACCGCGTCTCCTCGCACTAGATCTTCGTTTGTGTGTGTGACAGAGGGATTCCTGCCGCTGTTTAGACTCCTTTACACAAGCTCTTCACGAGTTTTCAGTCGGTCAAAATACCATCATACACACAGCATTGTTTTGGATGTTCAACAAGTTCCATCGCATCATTAAAGACGCTTTTTTAAATTCTGTATATTAAGGTTCGATGTTAAAAATGAAAGTGTGAATGCTAAGCGAATCAGGACTAAATGTATCATTTTTCTTTTTTGATCCGGACCAAAAGAACTGCAAGTGTGAACACACTCTAAGAAAAAATGTTTCTTTAAAAAAACCTTTTTTCCACTATTAAGAACCTTTTGTGGAATGGATGTTAAAGGTTCTTCATGGAACTGTAGATGCCAGTAAAAAACACTTATTTCTTAAGCATGCAAGTGAAAACATTATTTATTTTTAACGAGGTCAACCCACCCAACTGGAATAACTGGTTTAGGAGCTGTTCAAAGCACATAAGAGTTACTCTGTTTCCCCCTTTACGCGTGATAATCTCCATGTGTCGTCTCACTCATAATTGGAATTGACGCTTGCCATCGGGTGTCCGTAGATGACATGAGCATGTCGCCCTGTTGCATCTGTTCTCGGCAGGCTTACCGCTGACCTTGCGTTTATGTGTACGAGACCCAGCGTAACCTGTCACGGCATGTCAACAACGCAACATTTTAGATGTTAAAGCCTCGTCTGTTTATGCTGAGGCTTCTCACAGGGGTAGAGGGTTGGGAAAGGTCTCGCAGAGGGGGTTCTCCTGGAATTTGGTGTCTTTTGGAAGAGGTAGCCTAAATCTGTTCCGTGATGTGTATGAGAGGGTCGAAGCCGTGGCACTCAGGCTGCACCCCGTGGAGATTTAAATGCGTCTATCACATTGGAGGAGAAAAAGTCATGAAAAAGATTGAGATGTTTGGACGGTGCACTAAATTTTATAAAAAGAAAAAGGATAAAAGGTGAGGTGAGTTTGATAATTGTCCTATGTGGTTGCCAGGGCGTTGCTGTGTAGTTGCTAAGGAGTTGTCAGGGTGTTTGATGTGATTGCTAGGAAGTTGCCATGGTGGTTATAGGACCCGTTACATTGATCAAAAGTGAAAGTCAGGATATTTTGTAATGTTACAAAAGGCTTGTATTTCAAATGAACACTTTTGAACTTTCCTTTAGAATCCTGAAAAAAAAATATTCATGACAATATTCATGATAATCAGAAAATCATCATATTAGAATGATTTCTGAAGACTGGAGTAATGATGCTGAAAGCTTTGCATCACAGGAATAAATTATATTTTACAATATATTACAATAGAAAGCATTTATTTTAAAATAAAATAATATTTCACAATATTACTGTTTTTACTGTATTTTTGATCAAATAAATGCAGCTTTGGTGAGAAAAAGAGACTTTTTCAAAAACATTTAAAAAATCTTATAATACCATTAATAAATGTAGGGCCTTTATGTATTTAAAGTTAAATAGTTTTAACTAATACAGGGTTTTGAGTATTGACAATTATTCCTAGAGACAAGACATGTTGAGTAGCTTCTTGCTAATTTCTTATTTTCATTCATTCTCCAAATATTGTTGTATATTAGACATCAGATATGTTGTGATTGACTAATTTAGTCTCTTCAGTCAGCGTTTTCCCATTTTGGTGAGGACCAAAATTATACTAATTTCAGACAAATGGCACCTAATGTCTATACATAACATACTGGTGGACACACTCTGGGCGGTATATCGAGTTTGTACAATATATTGATATATTTTTTAGAAACTATATGGAATGAGGCAATGCCGTTTGTATACAGTAGATTGATACGAGCCATGGGCGTCACTAGGCCCTTTTAGGGGGGCTTCAGCCCCCCCTAAACTTCTGCCCAGCCCCCCTAAAAAAATTGGTGATTAACCTTTCAAACATATGAAACTGGCGGTCGTCTTTTAATCTGCGTTAATCAGCGTGTTCTTCAATCCGCTGTGGCGGCGAATAGAGCGCACATCAGAAGCAGAGGTGTGTGTGTTGAGCTGAGCCTCATTGGTCTGTCACCGCTCGTCAATGTCAAAATATCTGAGAAAACCAATCAAATCAGAGTAGGCGGGCTTTATGTACGCACAGAAGCTGCTGAGGCTGAGCGCAAATTTTAGCAGCACGACTCAAAGTCAAGTGAGATAAATTTAAGTAGCTAAACTAAACCTTTCATATTTGAAATGCTTCTTCAAGTCAGAAATGTTAAACAAATGGGTTTAAACAAAAATATTCAGGCAAATTAATAAACTTTTGTCTAATTTTGCCATTTTGATTTGAAATAGGCCTATGTAATGTCATTTATAATTGAATGAACAAACAAGAAATATTAACAAAGTAATATTAGTAATAAATGTGTGCATATTGTAAATGTAATAATTCCATGTGTAGTTCTCAGTAAATAAAGCTCAGATTTTTTCAGCCTGTATTGGGCATAAGATAATTAATGAATGTGTGCATATTGTGAATTAATTTAATACATTTATTTAGGCTACCTAGCTTTCCTGTTAGCCTTCAGTAAATTAACATGTCAACAAAAATGATTCATAAAACAGAAATATCAGTTAAACATCAGTCTTCACTGACAAAAATGGAAAAACTATATCAGTCATATCTGCCCACTGACATGGTTTTCAAGCTGTTGTTATCTAATTTTTTGGTGTTCAGAACATTTTAAAATGCACATATGTAGATCATAGAAATCGAAATTTTCTTAAGGGGCCATGCCCCCTAAACCCCCCTAACCTCACATTTGGGATCTCCGTGATTATAAACCTGCCTACATTGTATGATTAAGGGATGTACATGCAGAATGAGGCATTAATATTTGCTTTATAGGTGTAAGTAAGTAATAATAAACAGCCAATATAAGCTACTAGTTAATAGTGAGAATTGGACCCTAAACTAAAGTCTTACCAATTAGTTTTTTCATATCCTCACTGGGGGCTGAGCCCCCCTAAAATGAAAATCCTAGAAACACCCCTGTATGAACGCATCTGAAATATAGCGAAGTAGGCTATATAGGCCTATGCAGAATGAGCTGATGCCGGGAAAGTGTATGATACAATTTGTCCCAATCATGACACATGCTTCATATTAAGGGCTTTAAAATAAATGGCAAGATAAAATTAACATGTATAGTTTAAAGCAGCTTGCCCTGTCAGATGCTCTGAGAGATAGGCTACTTGTGCTGACAGACAGATAAATGCTTGCTGTGTTTAATTTGTTTGAAATGTGGTGCTTTCCTAAGTTTAGTGAATTTAAAAACAAAATATTATTAGATTGTAAACCCCTTTTTGCACATAATATATTGCATAGCCTACATTACATTCACAGTATTTGTTTATAGCCTTCAATATCAACATTGTTTTTAGGACATAGTTGGGCAGGATGTGAAAAAAAATTATTCTCAAAATAAATACAGATTTTTTTCTCCAAATAGAAAAACAGTAAATACCGGGATATATACCGTGTATCGCCATTCAACTAAAAAATACATGCTTGGCCATATCGCCTGTCAGTGTTCTCCTTGATTCTTGGAAGCTGAGATTCTTAGTCATTCTATGACACCATTTGAACTCTTTATATGGAAGTCATTCATATTTTTTTATTGCATGTCAGCCAACAAGACATTTTCGAGAACTTGTGTAGATGCAGACCTAATGATGTTGGTGTTGTAATAATTCTTTCTAGGTTTTTCTACCATGTCTGTGGAATGCTTTTGAAAATAACGGGAAGTTTACACTAAATGGACTTCAAATGGAAGCTATTCAAGAGAATCCGGACCCTCATTGTTCTTCAAATAAAAGACCTCTCAAAAAGGCCTCTGCAGTGTCTGAATAATCTTTAAATATGCTTAAACACAAATACTAGACTCATTGTTAGGTTTTAAAAACCTTGAGTTGCTCTTTTCTTTTAGTAGTCTTGTCAAAATGCATATCAAAATGAATGAAAGTTTCCTGATAATTTTACTCACCCCCATGTCATCCAAGATGTTCATGTTTTTTCATTCTTCAGTTGAAAAGAAATGAAGGTTTTTGAGGAAAACGTTCCAGGATTTCTCTCCATATAGTGGACTTCAGTGGGGTCCAACGGGTCCAAATTGCAGTTTCAATGCAGCTTCAAAGAGCTCTACACGATCCCAGCTGAGGAAAAAGGGTCGTATCTAGCTAAACGATTGGTCATTTTCTAAAAAAAAATAAAAGTTTATGTACTTTTTAACCACAAATGGTCGTATTGCACTAGCTCTGTGATGTGCCACGCATTACGTAATCACGTTGGAAAGGTCACATAGTCTTTGCATGTTCGCTTTGTAAACCCTGGGTCGGTTCTTCCACTTATGTCACACGTGGCCTTTCCAATGTGATTATGTAATGCGTTGTGCATCGGA
Organism: Romanogobio albipinnatus; assembly: GCA_023566225.1. NCBI lineage: Eukaryota > Metazoa > Chordata > Actinopteri > Cypriniformes > Gobionidae > Romanogobio > Romanogobio albipinnatus. Next base: position 43,804,608 of record CM042248.1, read on the forward strand.
GAGCTAGTTCAAGATGAGCATTTTATGGTAAAAAGTATTCATTTTTATTTTTAAAACCGATGGTTTCGCTAGATAAGACCCTTATTCCTCAGCCTCGACCCTTTGAAGCTGCACTGAAACTGCAATTTGGACCTTCAACCCGTTGTACCCGATTGAAGTCCACTATATGGGGAAAAATCCTGAAATGTGTTCCTCAAAAACCTTAATTTCTTTTCGAATAAAGAAAGAAAGACATAAACATCTTGGATGACATGGGGGAGTAAATTATCAGAAAATGTTAATACTGGAGTTAACTGGTCCTTTAAGAGCGAATGCACGGATCTAATATGCTGATACTGTACACATGCATTTACTTTATCAACTGTTTATGTTCACTTAAAGGGTAACTTCAGTGATTTAGCATTAAGCTTTGTATTTAAACTGGGTCATTTTTGCAGTAGAAATGTGAAATTATTTTTGAATTTGGTGCCTTCTAGACTGAGAAAAGACAGAAAATGTATTTTTGTCTCGTGGATGAAAGACGACAACTCCCAGAATGCACTTGCTTCGCTGCCCTACGAGGCCACTCCCTACACCCCAACGTCGTTTTGATCGTCATAGTGATACAATCATTTTGTTCAGTTAGAGAATAAACACTACAATTAAAAACTGAGCGTGTCTTTTCAATAAAGTGTGAGTTAGCCGAACGAAAGTCACGGCACAGACACAGCAGTGTCAGATTTCATTCCTCACGAAGAGCTGAGGTAAGCGCCAGTCTGGCATGTTTCTGATCGCATATGGAAGCTAAACTATCACAGGAATTCATTGAAAAGTTGAAACACTCACTTTACTCTGCACCGCGCTCCGTTATTATGATTGTCCGTGCGGCCGTCTGTGTCTTACATTCTGTGCATGAGATCTCTCCCCTCTGGGCGGTTTGATAACATGCAGAACAGCTCCATCTAGTGGCTGTAGTCTTTGCCTCTGGCCAAAAACTCAAATTTTTCCAGAAATAAAATGCATAATTCTCTCGTCTCAGGGGGATATGAGGTAGAAAAAGTACCATCATTTGAATATACTACCGGGTTTCTACTGATACAAAGCCTAATGCTAAATCACTGAAGTAACCCTTTAAGACATAACTGACTATGTATACTAGGATACTCTCTATTTTTTTGACAATTTTACACCTGTTAGTGGGTGGGATATATTAGGCAGCAAGTGAACGTACTTGATGTGTTAGAAGCAGAAAAAATTGGCAAGCATAAGGATTTGAGCGAATTTGACAAGAGCCAAATTGTGATGGCTAGAACTGCAGCTCTTGTGGGGTGTTCCCGGTCTGCAGTGGTCAGTATCTATCAAAAGTGCTCCAAGGAAGGAACAGTGGTGAACCGGCGACAGGGTCATGGGCGGCCAAGGCTCATTGATGCACGTGGGGAGCGAAGGCTGGCCCTTGTGGTCCGATCAAACAGACGAGCTACTGTAGCTCAAAGTGCTCAAGACGTTAATGCTGGTTCTGATAGAAAGGTGTCAGAATACACAGTGCATCACAGTTTGTTGTGTATGGGGCGGCATAGCCGCAGACCAGTCAGGGTGCCCATGCTGACCCCTGTCCACCGCCGAAAGTGCCAACAGTGGGCATGTGAGCACCAGAACTGGACCACGGAGCAATGCAAGAAGGTGGCATGGTCTGATGAATCAGGTTTTCTTTTACATCACGTGGATGGCCGGGCGCGTGTGCGTCACTTACTTTGGCACCAGGATGCACTATGGGAAGAAGGCGAGCCGGCGGAGGCAGTGTGATGCTTTGGGCAATGTTCTGCTGGGAAACCTTGGGTCCTGTCATCCATGTGGATGTTACTTTGACATGTACCACCTTCCTAAGCATTGTTGCAGACCATGTGCACCCTTTCATGGAAACGGTATTCCCTGGTGGCTGTGGCTCTTTCAGCAGATAATGCGCCGCCACAGAGCAAAAATGGTTCAGGAATGGTTTGAGGAGCACAACAATGAGTTTGAGGTGTTGACTTGGCCTCCAAATGCCCCAGATCTCAATCCAATCGAGCATCTGTGGGATGTGCTGAGGCCCCACCTTGCAACTTACAGGACTTAAAGGATCTGCTGCTAACATCTTAGTGCCAGATACCACAGCACACCTTCAGGGGTCTAGTGGAGTCCATGCCTCGACGGGTCAGGGCTGTTTTGGCAGCAAAAGGGGGACCAACACAATATTAGGAATAATGTTATGCCTGATCGGTGTAGTATGTTGTCATTATGTGACCTACCAGTGTCACTGCCATTCATAAATCGTCTCTTGTGGCCTCATGGGATATTAAAGTGTCCCATCGTATGCACACTTCAGAATCCCGCCAGAAGTAGTAGGTCATCCGGGTACTTTTTGCTGACTATTTTATGGGTACTGTAAATTTGGACATACTAAATGTGTCGCAGCCAACATCTGAGCACTACCTCATGAACCCATTTCTTCCTAATCATGCTCTTTGCTCACTTCTCTGCTGCCCCCTGCAGGATGGAGGCCTCGTGTCTGGAACTGGCTCTGGAAGGTGAGCGTCTGTGTAAAGTGGGAGATTACCTTGCAGGCGTCTCCTTTTTTGAGTCGGCCATCCAGGTGGGCACAGAAGACCTGCAGATTTTAAGTGCCATCTACAGTCAGCTGGGCAACGCCTACTTCCACCTGCATGAGTACAACAAGGCTCTGGAGTACCATCGGCATGACCTGACGCTCACCAGGTTTGAATCTGGAATGTTATGTCACTTTTTTAAACCCACTAGGATTATATCCTTATCTAAAATAACAAGTTGTTATTATTATGACTCTTTTAGAACTATCGGAGATCAGCTGGGAGAAGCTAAAGCCAGTGGAAACCTTGGAAACACGTTGAAGGTTTTGGGACGCTATGACGAAGCAGCAGTTTGTTGCCAAAGACACCTGGATATTTCCAGGATGCTCCATGATAAGGTGAGGTGCTGAATGGATCTAAAGGCCTTTTAATACAATCGCTTGAGCCATAATGAAATTTCTGTCATCATTTACTCTCTTTCTATCTTTCAAAACCTGTATGAGGTTTCTTTCTTCTGTCGAAACATACAAAATAAGATGTTTTCTATATAAGAATCTAAAGGATTCAATGCTGATGTCAAACTTGGCATGTCAAGGCACAAAGTACAGATGTGTGTGTATGTGTGAATAAGATGTGACCGCCACGGTGGAAGCTATCTCACCAGACTGGGAATATCACATATTGAATAGTATTGACTGTTTTTATGGCACTTCTTGTCCTTGTTGGGGCTTGAAGCTCCCGGTCAATATATACTTACAGAGACAAAGAAAATGTTCAGCTAAAAGAAAAATAAATAAAATAAAATAAGCTGTTTAAATGTATTTATTGACTTTATTGATTTTGTTTCTTTATGTAAGCAAATAAATACACAAATAAGAATATTTATTTATTGATAAAATAATTAAACATAAAAAACAAAATGAAATAATATTAATTGAATTGCTAAAATAAACAAATCTGTTGACATAAACAAATTAAATAATATTTATTTTCTAATTATTAAAATAAAAATAAAACCGACTTCAAATGAATAAATGAATAAACAGTAATTGATTATTTTTGAAATTGTCATAAAGACTTTTAATACATTTTTATTAACTTTGCCATAAAGAATTGATTATACATGGTTATCTTTATTATATTTCATTATCAACCGAACATTCAGTAATATTGTGAAATGTTTTACCTATATTTTCCATGCCAATAAAAAAGTTAAAATGGTCTATAAATGCGTTGACTGATAATATTTATTTATTGATGCAAATAATAAATAAACATTTAAAACAGACTATTTGTTATAATTTGTATTGATAAAATACAAATAACTAACTGTTAATAAGTGTGTGTGTGTGTGTGTGTGTGTGTGTGTGTGTGTGTGTGTGTGTGTGTGTGTGTGTGTGTGTGTGTGTGTGTGTGTGTGTGTGTGTGTGTGTGTGTGTGTGTGTGTGTGTGTGTGTGTGTGTGTGTGTGTGTGTGTGTGTGTATATATATATATATATAAGGGATGGGCATTCGAATTTTCTTAGTCGATCGTCGGGAGAATTAACGATCGACTATCGATTAATCATTAATATTTTTATAATGAAATTAATTTAACTTTTATAATTCAAAAATGCGTGCGTGGGCGAAAATGCCTTGTTGATGCTAGAGGTCAGAGGAGAATGGGCCGACTGATTCAAGCTGATAGAAGAGCAACTTTGACTGAAATAACCACTCGTTACAACCGAGGTATGCAGCAAAGCATTTGTGAAGCCACAACACACATAACCTTGAGGCGGATGGGCTACAACAGCAGAAGACCCCACTGGGTACCACTCATCTCCACTACAAATAGGAAAAAGAGGCTACAATTTGCAAAAGCTCACCAAAATTGGACAGTTGAAGACTGGAAAAATGTTGCCTGGTCTGATGAGTCTCGATTTCTGTTGAGACATTCAGATGGTAGAGTCAGAATTTGGCGTAAACAGAATGAGAACATGGATCCATCATGCCTTGTTACCACTGTGCAGGCTGGTGGTGGTGGTGTAATGGTGTGGGGGATGTTTTCTTGGCACACTTTAGGCCCCTTAGTGCCATCTGGGCATCGTTTAAATGCCACGGCCTACCTGAGCATTGTTTCTGATCATGTCCATCCCTTTATGACCACCATGTACCCATCCTCTGATGGCTACTTCCAGCAGGATAATGCACCATGTCACAAAGCTCGAATCATTTCAAATTGGTTTCTTGAACATGACAATGAGTTCACTGTACTAAAATGGCCCCCACCAGATCTCAACCCAATAGAGCATCTTTGGGATGTGGTGGAACGGGAGCTTCGTGCCCTGGATGTGCATCCCACAAATCTCCATCAACTGCAAGATGCTATAATGAAAACTTGACCAGGACCACACCCATAAATGCATTGAAGCAACTGCCATGTGATTGGTTGATTAGATAATTGCATTAATGAGAAATTGAACAGGTGTTCCTAATAATCCTTTAGGTGAGTGTATATATACATACATACATACATACATACTTAAAAAAATATATAATAAAATATATTATTTATTAAATTATTTTCTTGGAACGGTTACTTTTATTTTCATTTAATCAAATATCAATAAATAAATGGCATTTTAAATAAAACATCTTTTCTTTTTTTTTATAGGATTACTTTGGAAATTGTCATAAGGCCATAAGCATTTTAGTTTTTAAACCCTTTTTTTTAAGATGAATGTGATATAATGCTGCTTGCCTGTATCTCCCGTCTAAGTGTGAGTAAATGATGACAGAATAATTGCATTCCTTTAAATTCCACTTGAAATGGCCATGTTAGGCTCGGATGTTTTTGGAAGTCACATTTGTCCTGTAATCCAAAGACACGGCTTGATCTATTTTAGCAGACCATAAACATAGTTTAAATGCAAGCTGTCGATCTGTTTTAGATGTGTAATCCGTGCTGGTTGCTTGTGTTATCTGGACATGTGTCTGTGTGTGGTTTTGTTAGGTGGGGCAGGCTCGAGCGCTGTATAATTATGGGAATGTGTACCACGCCAAGGGGAAGAACATATGTTGGAGCGGTATGGACCCTGGAGACTTTCCCGAGGAGGCACGCATCGCTCTAAAGAAAGCATCTGAGTACTATGAGTGAGTGAGCCAGCATTGGTTGTTTTCATTCTTTTGAACGTCCAAAACTAGTGTAGACGACACATGTGCCAAAAGACAAAACATTTAATTTCTGAAAGAGATTTGTTTGGCCTCGTGGTCAAGGGTAGCAATGTTTTCCAGAAGCATGCTAAACTTTTTATCATTTAATCTCCCCTACTGTATCTTATACTGTATATTTTGGTTTGAAGAGCGAATCTGGCCATTGTGAAGGAGTTGGGGGACAGAGCGGCACAGGGCAGGACCTACGGCAACCTTGGCAACTCCCACTATCTGCTGGGAAACTTCCAGGATGCTGTTCTTGCCCACGAGCAGGTATTTCACACTGAGAGTTTCTTAAATAAGCTGTTAGTTTTAAATCTTTATGTACTTGTGGTTTCTAATAAAAATGATGAGGAGAAAAAATGCAATACATCAAACTGTAATTAGTGTACAGAAAGTTTGTATTATTGTGTGTACAAAAGTTAATTATTATAATAATAATTAAATATCACTACATATACAGTAAACAGTAGTCTGTACTCATGATGTAAATATTAATAATGCTTTCTTCTTTTTACAGCGTCTGCTTATTGCGAAGGAGTTTGGAGACAGAGCCGCAGAGCGGAGAGCATATTGCAACCTTGGAAATGCATACATATTCCTTGGGCAGTTTGAAATTGCAGCCGAACATTACAAGTCAGTTTGCTATTTAATTTAATTTAATTTAGTTTAATTTAGTTTAGTTTAGTTTAGTTTATTTATTTAAATTAACTTTTTTTTTTTTTTTTTTTTTTTTATTAAAAAAAAATATATATTGTTTGTTTGTTTTTATATTATTTGTTTGTTTTTTGTTTTTAGTTTTTAACAATAAACAAGCTAGGAAAATGAACAAAGAAACAACAACGATAATTATTTAATTTTATTTAATTTGACTTTATTGTATTGTTTAATTTTCTTTCCTACGTTTTTAACAATATACAAGCAAGGAATAATAACAAAGCAATTTTATTTTATATATTAAAAATATATATATATTTAAAATCTTTATTTCATTTCATTTTTTAATTTTATTTAATAAAATTTGAATAAATTGTTTTTTCATTTTATTTATTATTAATTTGTTATATTATTAATTTGTTTTTAAGTTTTTAATAATATACAAGCAAGGAAAATGAACAAAGCAACAACAACAATAATAATTCAATTTTATTTGACTTTATTGTTTAAATATTTTTTCTAAGTTTTTAACAATATACAAGCAAGGAATACGAACAAAGCAATTTTATATTATAATTTTTATATATATTAGAGCTGTCAAATTGATTAATCGTGATTAATCACATCCAAAATAAGTTTGTGTTTACATAATATGTGTGTGTGTACTGTGCATAATTATTATGTATATTTAAATATACACTCATTCATGTATTTGCATGTATATATACAGCTCTGAAAAAAATTTAGACCACTTAACATTTTTCCAGAACTATATATATATATATATATATATATTAGTGGTGGGCATAGATTAATTTTTTTAATCTAGATTAATCTCACTGTAATCTTGGAATTAATCTAGATTAAAATGGCTCATTTGAATTCTGCCGATGGCATTCAGAATATGTGTGCTCGTAAGTGATCGTTTGTCTTTTTGTAGTTTTTGTAGCACTTGTATGTCTGAGGCGGCTTTATTACGGTATGTGTGTGTGCGCTTCAGATGCGAGCGCGAAATCTGCGGGAATTAGTAGAATTAACGTTATGTGCAACCCCGCGCGAAATTCAGACAGGTCACATCAATACTAACACGCTGTCATGAGGAAAAATCCAACAGAACACCCGTTCGCAATGTTCAGAGGATTAAACGGACTGAATGAGAGGAGGCGGGTGCGTGTCAACTCGCTGTCGGTCATAGATGAGAGCGCAGCTGATATCGATACTGTAGTAGACAATGAGTATCGTATCGAGTCCCCTACTACAGTGCAATTCGGCTAGGTGTACCTCCGCGCTAAAATATCAAGGTGAAAGTCATCATAGCTTGCGTAGTATAGACCCAGCTCCCAACCCAACTTTGAGAATAGATTAACGGCGCTATTTTTTTTTATCGCCCGATAAGAGTCTCGCGTTAACGCAGCACGTTAACGCCGATAACGGCCCACCACTAATAAATATATATATATAATATATTTTGAATTCATGATGGACGTCGCTGATTATATACATTTTGTAAATTTTGAACAAAAAAGTTGCGGGTTGCAGCTTTAAGTGTCTTTTTAAACCCCAACTAAGCAAGCCAAAGGCGACAGTGGTGGTCTCAAGCGTGTTCGGAGCACATCTCAAGGTCATTTTGGTGAGTGTCTTGTCTATCCCGCAGGCGGACGCTTCAGTTGGCGCGGCAGCTGAAGGACAGGGCCGTGGAAGCGCAGGCCTGCTACAGTCTGGGCAACACCTACACACTGCTGCAGGACTATGAGAGAGCCATAGACTATCACCTCAAACATCTCATCATCGCTCAGGACCTCAAGGACAGGTAGGCTCTCTTTGACACTTCCTGTGTGTGCTGCTGTTTATGAGGTCTAATCCTCCTCCTGTTACTGTGTGTAGGATCGGAGAAGGGAGGGCGTGCTGGAGTTTAGGGAACGCATACACCGCACTGGGAAACCACGAGCAGGCCATGAGCTTTGCTGATAAACATCTGGAGATCTCAAAAGAGGTGTGTGTGCGTTTGTTTGTGTTTGTCTGACTGTGTGTGTGTCTGTGTCTGTGGTGAAATGTGAGTCCAACTCCAAAAGCTTTCATGAGATTCTCCCCCACAGTGCATGTTCATGACTGAACTGAGCATGTGTTTTCAGGACTAGCACTTCCAGTAATGTTTGTTCCTTCCTGTATGTGTGCACTCCTCAGATTGGAGACCGCAGTGGCGAGCTGACGGCTAGAATGAACGTATCTGACCTGCAGTTAGTTTTGGGTCTGAAGCAAAACAGTTCAAACACAAACACCCCTGCCTTCATCGAGAGTCCGTCTGGTGACAACAGTTCGCCTGGTAACAGTACACACAACTTTCCTCAAACATTCAAACCAAGCACCCTATAAAATAGTCATTTTATGTATCTATACATTTTTATGATACATATCGAATGGGAGGGGGAAGAAATATCTGGATAAGCATGTGATAGTAAAGTGCTTAAAAAAACTATATATATATATAAAAAAACACCCATTTAAGCCATCTTTAATGAAAATTATCAAATAACTAAAAAATCTGATTAAAAGGAGGGCATTAAAAGTGTTCAAATATTTTAATTTAATCCCCACACATACAAACACATTTTTTGGGGGTGTTTAACATGTACAACTTTTGTTTGTTCGAGAGTGCCATAGTTCTGGTGATAGGAGTTTGGTGATAGTGCCATCTACTGGTTAAAAGATGTAATTTTGGCTAAATATGTTCAAACTTTAACCATTAACACATTTTAAACATCTAAAATGACTGTGCAACTTTAACATTCTTGGCAGCAACAATATTAGTAAATTGGGAAGCTGACATCAGTGTGTATAAGCAATAGATTTGCACAACTTATCTGCAAAGAATGAGAATCATATCCTTGTTTTTGCTTGTGTAGATGGAAGATCCAGAGGAAGCCGCAGACACAGCATGGAGAACATGGAGCTCATGAAACTGACCTCTGACAAAAATACGGTGAGACATTGAACACATTCAAAACATCATATACGCAAAACTAAAGACGGGATCGGGGTAGATGGAAGTGGTCAAAAGTGGACAAGCTCAAAACTTTTACACCTGTGTTTAGCTTCGTCCACTTGGGATCCGATTGACCAAAACACATCCTGATACCAGGTGTAAACAGGGCCTTAGTACTTGCATGCATCGCATATACGTTTTGTCACTTACATTTCACAGTGTTAATGTTTTGCATATCAACAAAAGCGTGTCTATAAAGTCTTTATGCTTCATCTACCCAGGAGCAGGCCTGCGAGGAGACTACAACCCCTCAGCAAACTAAATCACCAACGTCCAAAACATCCATAGCCAAGACATCTTCCAAACTTTTCTTCATCAATCGCTTCAGGAGCAAAAAGCACAGGTTGAATGGTTCAAACTCCTGTCCACCTGCTGAGAACCACAGCAGCAGCAGCCCAACTTCATCCCCTCTAGACACACAGGTACCTTAAAGACCCCTTTAAAGTCCCCTTTAAAGTCGGCACCTGTTAGTTAGTGGGATATATTAGGCAGCAAGTGAACATTTTGTCCTCAAAGTTGATGTGTTAGAAGCAGGAAAAATGGACAAGTGTAAGGATTTGAGCGAGTTTGACAAGGGACAAATTGTGATGGCTAGACGACTGGGTCAGAGCATCTCCAAAACTGCAGCTCTTGTGGGGTGTTCCCGGTCTGCAGTGGTCAGTATCTGTCAAAAATGCTCCAAGGAAGGAACAGTGGTGAACCGGCGACAGGGTCATGGGCGGCCAAGGCTCATTGATGCACGTGGGGAGCGAAGGCTGGCCCGTGTGGTCCGATCAAACAGACGAGCTACTGGAGCTCAAACTGCTCAAGAAGTTAATGCTGGTTCTGATAGAAAGGTGTCAGAATACACAGAGCATCACAGTTTGTTGTGTATGGGGCGGCATAGCCACAGACCAGTCAGGGTGCCCATGCTGACCCCTGTCCATCGCCGAAAGTGCCAACAGTGGGCATGTGAGCATCAGAACTGGACCACGGAGCACGGAGCAATGGAAGAAGGTGGCCTGGTCTGATGAATCAGGTTTTCTTTTACATCACGTGGATGGCCGGGTGCGTGTGTGTCACTTACCTGTGGAACACATGGCACCAGGATGCACTATGGGAAGAAGGCAAGCCAGTGGAGGCAGTGATGCTTTAGGCAATGTTCTGCTGGGAAACCTTGGGTCCTGCCATCCATGTGGATGTTACTTTAACACGTACCACCTACCTAAGCATTGTTGCAGCCAATGTACACCCTTTCATGGAAACGGTATTCCCTGGTGGCTGTGGCTCTTTCAGCAGATAATGCGCCTGACACAAAGCAAAAATGGTTCAGGAATGGTTTGAGGAGCACAACAATGTGTTTGAGGTGTTGACTTGGCCTCCAAATGCCCCAGATCTCAATCCAATCGAGCATCTGTGGGATGTGCTGAACAAACAAGTCCGATCAATTGAGGACCCACCTCGTAAATTACAGGACTTGAAGGATCTGCTGCTAAAATCTTGGTGCCAGATACCACAGCACACCTTCAGGGGTCTAGTGGAGTCCATGCCTCGATGGGTCAGGGCTGTTTTGGCAGCAAAAGCGGGACCAACACAATATTAGAAAGGTTATGCCTGATCGGTGTATATATCTGAGTGAAATTGATTGGATGGTTTGCTATTGGTGGATCTCATGTGAGTGACAGGTTGCCCTGCCCTCTTGCCAGTAAACACGTCATCAGAGAAGAAAAGAGATGTCGCTGCAAGAGGGAGGGGGAATTATTTTGATTGGCACATGAATTTAAAATGAATAATGCATGAATAAATCTAAATGTATAATAAATACTGCAATATTCCATTAAAAATACACATATTAGTCAGTTATTGAGGTCATGGTGACTTTTAGCAGTGTCTCAAAAACATATTGGTAAGAGCCTGGAAAGAGAGGCTGGAATACTGCATTATCCAATCAATTTTATAATTTAGATTTTTAAAAAAAGGTGCATGCAAATTAATAATCTTTTCTAAATGTTGTTGGCTTTTTGGGTTTTGCGGTTTTTAAAGGACGTACTATTTATTGTTTTAATTATAACTTCCTTAAATGGGGCTTTTCCACAGGACACTCCAGACACTCTGGGTGACGACGGCTTTTTTGACCTTCTAAGCCGCTTCCAAGGCAGTCGCATGGATGATCAAAGGTGCTCATTAGAGGACGGCATAAGCCGTGTTCCCGCCCCTTCCTTTCCCTGTGAAACCCCGTCCGTAGCCTTGAGGAAACGTGAGTCGACCCTTCCTCCCTGACTACTGACCTGTGGTCATACTTGTACTATATGAATGTGCAATAAAATCCCTGAAGATGCATTCACACTGAAAGCAATTTAAAGCAGCAAAGCCTAAAGAAAATCATTATTTTACTTTACACAAAACTTTATGCACTATCAATAGAGTTTCAGTGTGAACGCACATTTAGTGTGTAACAATTATAACAGTGTATATAGTGACAAGCAATTTGTTTGTCCACATTGATCCCTAAACTACTGTCACATTAGAAAATCGCAGCCAATCTTAAGAAAATTGATGTTTAATGTAGAGTTAAATAAAGTGGGAATTTGGGTAACACTTTAGAATAATGGTCATTAGTTAACATGGTTTAATGTATTAACTAACATGAACTAACCATGAGCAGTACATTTGTTACTGGATTTGTTCATCTTTGTTAACGTTAGTTAATATAAATACAGCTTTTCGTGGTTTGTTCATGTTAGTTCACAGTTCATTAACTAATGTTAACAAGATTTTAATAAGGCATTAGTAAATGTTGAAATTAACTTTAACTAATAATGAACTGCACTTATAAAGTTTTTATTAATCTTTGTTAATGTTAACTAATGACCATTATTCTAAAGTGTTACCGGAATTTGGAAGGAATTGCTTGTCACTTTTGCGCATGATGCCTGGTTAGGACATGGTGTTAACCTTCAGAAATGTATCAAGATATCATGATAAAAATATATTTTACACTTTTTAAAGTAATCATAATACATATACCGTTCAAAAGTTTGTGGTTGGGAATATTTTAAAATATTTGTCTCTTCTGCTCAACAAGCCTGCATTTATTTGATCAAAAATACAGTAAAAACTGTGAAATATTCTATTTTTTTCTGTTTTCTATTTTCATATATTTTAAAATGTAATTTATTCCAGCATAATTACTCCAGTCTTCAGTGTCACATGATCCTTCAGAAATCATTCTAATATGATGATTTGATGCTCAAGAAATATTTTTGTGGAAACTGTGATGATTTTTTTCAGGATTCATTGATTTGAAGCATTTATTTGAAATAGAAATGTGTTGTAACCAGTGTTGGGGGTATTACAGGTAACTGAGTTACGTAATCGGATTACTTTTTCAAATTTACAACAAAATATCTGAGTTACTTTTTCACGTTTATTTGACTGACCGCTCTCCTGTCCCCATGTTGAGAAAAATCGAGAGTATGTGCAGAGACGTTGTGTGTGAACATGAGTGTTATTGTAGTTCTAGACTAAATGTGAGCATTTATTCATCTCACTTGCACAATAACGATTCATTACTCCTCAAAATGAATAAAATCAGTTTAATGCAAAATCAGAGTACGATGCAAACCTCCAATAATTAAATGTTAAATAAAACAAATATTTTGTATGCATTTAATCTACCTTTATTGACCAATGTCTTGATGATTCAGTTAAACCATGAGCAAAAATGACCTTGATTTCTAGATTTTTATTGGTATTCTTCCATTATCTCTACTGTTCATGTGTGAAATTGCATTTTTACCTCATCTTAATGTTGCGTTCACACCAAACACGAATAGAGCTTCAAAATCGCGTTCAAGGCGCTTCAGGAGAAATGTCATAAAACACCTCCGCCTCTTTTCATTTTCATTCAAAATATATTAAACATTATTAGCCACACAAATGTGGTCCAGGCAACTCCTACATTATCTTCACTGCATGTATATTTAAATATCCTTAAAAAATAAAGTTATGAAACTTCTCTTTGCCCTCAGTTAAAACGATTTGGCAGACAACAAATGATAGATTCATGAGACTAAAGATCGCCCGTTAGATCCACACAAGACGAACCACTACAGGACATCAGAGCCAGCGGCAAACGTCAGGGGGACTGGCCGAGGAAAGGCTGCTCTCGCCGGGGTTAATGAGCGCTGAGCGCCCGGTGATCGCCTGGATCTCACAACTCCACAAACACAAGATTATTTTTTTTTAAATAGGTGCTCTCTTTTAGCCTGGATGCCAGCCGAACTTAGCCCCACCCACAACATTTTAACTCGGGCAGTTCGGTCTGGACTTGATCCGTAGAGAAGTAATTATGCCCGAACAGAAACTGTTCGGACCAATGAAATTGTCAGGGCGGGCTTTAGACGATGATGGACAGATGATAAACAGTGACGTAATCATCCACGTCATCAAAGGCGCTTGGGTTGAATTTGTTCTAATCCTAAACGGAGAACTTGTTCGTATATGCATTCACCTTCACTATTGCTCTCAGAAATGATGATCGTGTTGGTAAGTACTCTGTGTATCCTTAAATTCTTTTTTTACAACACTGGCAAAGATCGTTTACACTCATCTTCTTCATCTAACGTGACTTATTCCAGCGTGCGTGCAGACAGGGTTGCCAAGTTTTTACAACAAAACCCGCTCAATCCCGATTGCTACTCAAAACTAGCCAACACAGTGCAGTTGAGTTCTTTTGACAACTAACGTTATGCGTCGCTCTGTTGCTCTGATTGGTTGTAGGTCTATCCAATTGAGGTCTTTCCTGGTTCGGTTGAAACCCATAATCCCCCATAATCACAGCCCAACAGATCAGTATCAGACTCACATTCTGACTAGAATTGAGTATGACAATGTCAGGCTAGCTCTCTTTATAAATAAACCACAGATTTGAGCTTTAAAGAACTACATTCCCACCTGAAAAAGTCTTGAAACTACATTTTGTGACCCAATAGTAGTATTTTAAAATTATGCAGGGTTTCTCATCACGTCGCTTTACCACGTGACAGCATCAAGCAGGCTCCTGATTGGTTAACGCGGCGCGAATTGACACCAAAGTTTAGATTTTTCAACTTGGACGTCAGACGCGAATTCGCTTCAAACGCTTGAATGCACAAAAAGCACCACTCGCGCGTAACACACAAGACACTCAATTCGCGTCAAAGTCGCGTCATTCGCTCAAAATGGACACACAAATGAAGAGGACAAAACAAAAAAAACAAGCCCAGCCCAGGTGAGAAAAAGTAACGCAAAAGTAATGTAACGCATTACTTTTCTTAAAAAGTAACTCAATTAGTTACTTTTTAAGGGATTAACGCAATATTGTAATACATACATTTTATAAAGTAACTTTCCCCAACACTGGTTGTAACATTATAAATGCTTTTACTGTCACCTTTGATCAGTTTAATGTGTCCTTGCTGAATAATTATTAATTTATACAAATAAAAACTATAAGCAGTGTACTATAATTTAATTGGACTACACTGTACTGTTTTTAACCTTCAGCTACTTCCGCGCCCGAAGCGGAGGCCTCGGCACAACCTGGTCATTTTCTAGACCTGCTGGCCAGCTCACAGAGCCGTCGGCTGGACGAGCAGCGGGTCAGTGTGAGCAATCTTCCGGGGCTCCGGCTGGACCAGCGCCACAGCCAGGATGTTCTCAGCAAACTCATGGCCACGGCCGATGGCAAAGAACCAGATGAAGACTTCTTCGACATGCTGATTAAGTGCCAGGTTGATGATGTTTATTATTAGGCTGCATCATTAAAGAGGCCATATCATGCCCTTTTACAAAGTCTTGATTTTGTTTTTGGGCTCTACTAGAATAGGTTTCATGCTGGAACACATTCTTTTTCACATATTTCCAAAATTGCAGCTCCTCTCTTCCCAGGCTGTGTCTGAAATCGCCCCGTATGCCCTCATTCACTATTCTCTATATTAATCCACTAATCTAGTCGGAGTGTGCCGGAAGGGCTGCTGCTTTTGCATAGTTTGTGCTTGGTGTTTAATAATCATTTGACTGAGCAAACTGGCAGCTCCAGTAATAATAAAACTCTGTCATGGAAGCTATGCATTAATTAAACAATTTAATAATCAATTAAAAGTAATTTATTCCTGTATGATATTACGCTGTACCCACATTGGACCAGCAGTTTGGAAAATTAATTCAGCTGTACGGCTAATTTTGCCCTTCATGACAACTGTGAGGGGGGTGAATTTTTTTATAACTCTTTCGTTTACATTATATAAACCCTTGAAGTTCTGCAAAATTAAGGGCGTGGCCACTTTGAGTGACAGGTGGATAGCCGTTTGTCTGCTGTCTGTTAGTCATCATGTCACCTCAGCTCCAGCCAGTCCCGCCTCTTTGCCCATTGTCAGTTATCCAGGAGCAGTGTTGGGCACGTTACTTTAAAAAAGTAATTAGTTATAGTTACTTCTTACAAATAGTAACTGAGTTACATCACTATAAAAGTAACTAATTACCAGGGAAAGTAACTACTGTGTTACTAATTTGTTTTTTGTTTTTTTCAAATGTTCAAATATGTCAAATAACTTGGATGCCCCCAATATTAGATATGTTAAATGAATGAATTGGACACTAAATGATAAATTATAAAACATTGTACATTAATCTACACTATTGTAATGTTGCTGTGAGACAATGTGAGAGACACCAATCAAATTCAATACATTATTGTAAATATTATCAGTAGACCTACTATAGTGTAAATATTATCAGTAGGCCTACTATAGTGTAAATATTATCAGTAGGCCTACTATAGTGTAAATATTATTAGTACTATACTACTCCTTTGGTAGTGGAGATCACGTTATCACCTGGGTTTTTAGCCACTAATTTTGTGGCTGTGATGATGTGAGGCTTCATTAGATTAGAATTACCGACGTGGAGAGACTCTTTCTTCCTGGGCATAAGTTGCACGTTACATAAACATTCTTACCTTTCACCTCAACAAGGGAAAAGTAGCGCTTATACTTCCAGTTTGCAAAAGCTACCTTTGAAGTCGTTGGACTTGCCATCGCTGACTGTGCATATGCGTGTGCGTCCTAGGTGTGTGTGTGTGTGTGTGAACGTGTGTGTGAACCATAGACCGTAAAAAAATAGGTGTGAACTCAACCTATCAACCTCAACCTTGTCTCCCACCCACCAATCATCATCAGTTATGTGTACCCCACCCACCCCCCAACACACATGGCTGGTGCGCGCGCACACGCATACACACACGTTGCAGGTCCGACGAGAGAGCCTGTTCGTCTGAAAACCGCATCAGTGGTCACGGACACTACGTCCATATTTTTTTTTACAGTCTATTGTGTACATCAATTGCACACTTTATCACGGTGCATTGTGGGATTGAATTGAGTGCACTCAATAACGTTCACTATGGTTTCGGACACAACTACAAATGGCTGTCTCCTCAAATAGTGCCCTATTTAAGGGTATAGGGGGCGTCTCAATGAAGCCCCTCTTTCCAAAAAGCGCAATGCGCTCTGATTGGTCGACTGGATCAGTGTGTTGTGATTGGTCAAGCGCTTTAAGCATGTTTGGGAAATGTCACGCCCCTTACCATAACCTTAAGTTTCAACCAAGGGGCAACCCCCTGCAGTTTCTCTTGAAGCCAATACGGAAGTGACTTAAACTGCAATTCATCGACTGGCCACTAGGGACAGGCTCCAGAAGGAGCAGAATCTCATTGAGCCCCATGTTAAAATGCCCAACTTTACAGCAGAAAAAAACATGTTTACAGTCTGGTACAAATTGTGGTTTTGGTCTATACGGCTAATTTTGCCCTTCATGACAACTGTGAGGGGGGTGAATTAACTCAACCAGGCACCGCCCATAATTTGCATATGCCTTTGGCATGAATTATTTAAATGAGGAATATTGTGGCGTGTTCGTTCCCGGAAGAAAACTGACATAGATAACACTTTGGGGTGACTTTGTGCTTTGACCTTTTTCATGCTCAAACACTGAAGAGAATTGAAAATGTAAAAAAGCATTTCTTTAAATATTACATATCACATCCTTTTGAAGGCGTATGTTCAGTGTCTGTTTTTGACTCGCACAGGGATCCAGACTGGATGATCAGAGGTGTGCTCCTCCTCCTCCCCCCACCAGAGGCCCCACAGTCCCAGACGACGACTTCTTCAGCCTCATCCTTCGTTCCCAGGCCAAACGGATAGATGAGCAGCGAGTCATCTTACCATCAGACACAAGACCCCTTCAGACCAATCCTGACTGACCTGCTCTTTCTGAAGCCAGTGTACTGTTTCGGGACCTTGCGTCCTCGCTGAAGTCGTGCTCATGAATCGATGCCTTGTTGAAAATCAGACCCTACAAGATGTTTTCCCTTCTCGCTTAACATGAAGATTTTTGCATGAGGAGATGCTCAAAGTTCTTTTAATCTCTCTACAACCGTGATCCCTGTTACGACATTCCCTAGGCCTTTTAAAGATCGTAACATTAATGGAATCCCAAATGGAGTCAGATGTGTTTGTGCAGAATAGATGCTTATTCAGAATCGGACCAAGACCGCCGTCTCTTTCTCAGGGATTCAGTACAATGCACTGAATGCGTTTCATTCGCCTGGATAACTGGATGGACTTAATCAGCCGTTACTGGATGGTAGATTCAGATGTCAGACCATTTTATATATATATATATATATTTTAACACTAAATTTAGTATCAATTCTGTTTTCTTGATTATTTGCCTTGAAATGTGTTTTATATTATCTTTTATTACCAGTGAAGCCCCATATCAATGTTTTTGAGGTTTTAGAAACCAGTGATGACAAGCAGTCTGCAAAAGTCTGGATTTATGTGAATATAAAATTACTTGTTCTGGAAAGGATATAAGTCAAGAATGTATTATTTTGAATGACAAGAGGAATAAAGCCTCATTTTAAAAGATGCATGACAAACGGACACAGTTTAGTATGCTGGGAATATTTTATTTGAGTCTGAAGCTACAAAGGACAGAGTAACCAACACCATGAAACAATTATGATTATATGATTAAACTTGATTATAAGTGATAATTCAGTATAACATTTGTAAACTAGGTAAAGCCCATAAATGCCACCAAAACTACTACTTAAAAAGAGAGAAGATGAGAAGACCGTACCATCCTAGATCGCGATTAAATGCAACATGAGAGGTTTAATGCTTACAGATGGTAGGTAAAGTGAAACTAACAGATGCAATTGAATTCCATTTAATGTGAGAGCTTTCTATTCAGTGGAGCGTTGACGTTTGTTCTCTGCTGGTTATTGGATTGGTTTAACAGTGCTGTTTGACCACAATGTTGCTGAATCCATGCACCTGAGTGAGCTGAGGACAGTCGAATGAGGCCAGAAGTTTATGTGAGCCGTGACACTTGGGAACAAATTTCTCAGTCAGGCACACGGAGGCATGTCCTGCAATGTCACTGCGGAAGAAAAAAGAAAGAAAATTTAGTATTATATTGCAATCATTTTTGTTAGATTAAAAATTCACAAACTGAATTGCGACACATAATATTACTATATTTAAAAAAAAAAAAAACATGATAAACTGTAGAAAAACATACTAGTACGTAATACAACTGTCATTTATATATTTATATTATCATTTTGTTTTTTAATTTCATTTTTTAGATTGAATAATTACATGTATAGCAACACATTATTATTTAATATATCTTTTTATAGCAAGTTAGCAACACAGAATGAGTGTTGAGCATTGCGTTAATCAATCAACTTTATATAATTTAGTGAAAATTTTAAATATTCTAGTGTCTTACCCATAGTTAACAACTCTGGGATGCTTGAGTCCGAGTCCCGCAAAGCGGAATACAGTGTTCTTCAGGACACAAGGCAGTGGATTCTGGAAGGTGATTTTGACTGGCACTTCTTGACCCAGGACAGCATCACAAACAGGCTGAAAAGAACCACATAAAAGACCCAATTCAGCACTCAAATAGTTCAGCTGATCAACAGAATAAGTTAAATACTTTAACTCACAGCGATAACCAGATCTGGAGTGCGCAGTCTGAAGCTGTACTGGGTGGCCAGAATCTGCTTAGTCTGAGCGACGTGTCCAAAGAGGTTGAGCATCAGCGGGGCGTGATCCACCAGGTGCTCCTTATACTCGTCATAACTCAGGGTCCATTCCATAGGTTTGCCTATAAATATTCATGCTTTCATTACATGTCTCTATTTCAAATGACTAACAGATTAACTTTACACATAAGCCACACTAGTAACTGTGTGGTCTCATGCATTGCAACTTTCTTACATTCAGAGGGCTTGAGCTCAATGCATGTCTGGTCTCTCTTCAGGAAGGTCTTCCTGACTCCAGTGTAGTACGTGGCTGCTGCATGGCTGTAGAGGGTGACGCTACGAGGTGAGCTGCATTTGTTTTTTAGATTGATGCAAAGTACTGCGTCTTTTCCCACACACGGTCCATCACCCTTCAGACTGACTTCACAGACCACATCCTCAGCGCAGGGCAGTGGGTATGTGCATCTCCTGGAGCCATGACGAAGGGCTGTTTCCAAAGCAGTGCACTTCTCAGACGAACCTGATTAATGGAAGCAGGAGGAGATGTCAAAGGTGAGACCACGAATCTTAACCAGATGTTTTAAGAGACATGCATGTGGTTTTTACCCAGTGGGTGTTTGTAGAGGTTTGTGATATCCACACGTTGATCTGAGCCGACGGCCTTGGTGCTGATGCAGTGACCTACTACATCCTTCTCAACGTGGACAACACCAAATGTCCCATCACATTTCCTCTGCCAGTAAACTTTATCATTGTTCACCTAGAGACACAGCAGGAATCATTAGTCATTGTAAGTTAGTCACTGACAGAATGCTAAATTAAAGGAGTTAACGCACTTCTGCGAAAATGAAGGGCACGTCATGCTTCAGGAAGGTCTGCCCACTGCGGACGGCAGCAACAGAGGTGGGGCCGCAGCGGAAGAAGCCCTGGCTGGTCAGCTGAGGAGTGGAATCAAGCACCTGCCAACCTCCAAAACCAGATGGCAAGTCTGAACGAGACATCCAGGCCTCATTCCACACGTGGTAGTTCCTACACGAAGACAAGAAGAAACTCACTTCATGCACATTCAGAGGAACTGAATCCCAAATGTTCATGATACTTACCAGATTGAATCACGGTTCATGTGATCAATCAGCTGAAACTTCTCATCCAAGTAGACATCACTTGTCAAACAAACATCAGTGTCATGAGCAGAACAGAAGTTTGAGACTGGACGAACAGGAATGCCCAAACACCTCAACACTACAAGAAAGAAACCCAAGAAGAATAAGTGCCTTGCATCTACAATCACTTTCTCAAACTCTTCTATTCTGCCTGAACTCTTACGTGTGTTGGTGACTCCAGCAAAGGCCAAGCTCTGTCCATATTTGACAGGGATTCCTCCACATTTGTGGTACTGTTTCAGGATGGCACTGCTGCCGCACCAGGATGTAGGAGAAGTTCCATCTCCATAGCAGTTTGACCAGTTACCCATCAACACACCACAGTCTTTGTTGGCAATAACCTGTTAAAGAGAGACGATTGAAAATGTTGTTTTTTATTCAAGCTTCATGAATAGAGCAAATAAGTCCATTTGTTAGGCTTCCCAACATCAAATCAAAAAGAAAATGAAGACTCACCATGTCAGACAACACTCTGGAAATGTTAATGGGGCTTTTCCATCCTGAGCATGGGGCGCAACTCTTCTCCAACACATATAAGCATGCAGCCAAGACTCCCTCCTCAAACTAAGAATCAAACGGTAGAGTGAGGAAATTTGATATTATGATCAACTAAAAAAAACCTGTAGAGCAGAGCTCACAAACTACACTGAATCATGCTTAATTTAAAAACTGAATTTCGCTGAAATGATTCGAACCGATTAGCCCGGAGTCTTTTGATCGGTTCTTTTAAAGAATTGAAAGAGTCATCGGTTTGTGAATCGTACTACGTAGAGCGATCTGGTCTTAATATAGATGTGTATTAAACCCCGTGGAATATTTTACGCTACTGTTTAATAATCATTTTAGAGAACTGCTTTGTAACTTATAAAGGCTAATCCAAAATTTTGAAAGTTATATGCAGGATGGATTTACAAACTGTTGGGGTTACCCAACATCCCCATTGAAATCAATTGGATTCACAGCGGTCTCTGAAATGTGGTAAACCCTAGTAATATGTGAATGATAGTTTGGCTCTTACTTGACCAAAGTTCCATGTCCTGCAGCCGATCTGCTGTTTAGTTCCATAGTAGATTTTGCCCATGTCATTCAGCACATACTCAGCTCTCTCCGCCTCTTCATGCAGGTACACACAGTCGTCTGAGAACAGAGAATCAGAAATCAGAATCAGAAAGAGCTTTATTGCCAAGTGTGCTTGCACACACAAGGAATTGTTCTTGGTGCTGAAGCTTCTTGTTATTTAACTGTTCAAGAGGGAAATGGCCTGTGGGAAGAAACTGTTCCTGTGCCTAGATGTTCTAGTGGCCAGTGATCGGAGTCGCTGTTCTGATGGTAACAGTTCAAACAGGAGGTGTCCAGGGTGAGTGGAGTCTGTGATGATTTTCCCTGCTCTCTTCCTCACTCTGGAAGAGTACAGGTCCTGGAGGGTTGGCAGGGAGGCACCAATAATCCTTTCTGCACTCCGAATTGTGCGTTGTAGTCTCTTGATGTCAGATTTGGTAGCTGAACCAAACCGGACAGTGATGGAATGCATTGGACTTGAAGCTTCATAA
The DNA here is from genome assembly GCA_023566225.1 of Romanogobio albipinnatus. Taxonomy (NCBI): domain Eukaryota; kingdom Metazoa; phylum Chordata; class Actinopteri; order Cypriniformes; family Gobionidae; genus Romanogobio; species Romanogobio albipinnatus. The sequence goes on from CM042248.1 coordinate 43,826,855, forward strand.
AGCTTAATCGAGCTTTCTTTCCTCATTCAATTTAATCTTCATATAATCAGGTTTTGTTGGTTATTTTAAAGTGTACTCGAACACGTACCTTTACACCAGGGGTTGAACAGCATGTAGATGTCATTTTCAGGAACACATGGTGAAGTGAATCTTCCTCCTGCACAGTGAGTCACGACACTGAGTTGGTATCGTCCAACACAGGCAGTCGGAAGAGAGTGCACACACAGTTTGACTCGGTTTTGCCCCCTTTCGACAATCTTTGCCCCCCAGCAGTCTTTCTTGAATTCTTCCACAATTGGAACGATCACAAAAGTGCCGTCTCGGATGGATGAGATATGACCTGCAAAGCACACAGAAGAACAAGAGATTCCAGTGAGGGTAGAAGTGCAAGTTCCTCCTCTATACTATATCTGCATGTGCTCTTGTATGTGCGGGCTGTACAGTAACTAACCTAATTTCAGCTCCAGGTGAAGTTTGTCACAGCTGGGATTGAAAGGACGGCACAGATCAACCCACATATGGAAATACTGTCCTCTGCGGATGATGAGGTGCTCATCAGGGAAACAGTGTGTGTGATGCTCCTGACGATTCTGTCCGGTCCTGCACTTGAGAAGATCGACTTTACTCACCCGGAGGAGAGCTTCTGAGAAAACGAAACAGCAGAAGACAAGCCATTCAAAATCAAACAGATCCTTCATTGAGTTGTTACAATAACAATTTTCACTTTTTCATCATGCATTGCGGGACAAAGATCTACAACTCTTACCCTCACTTCCACAGACTCGCTTGACTGTGCAATCATCCATGCACTCCTTGATGACAACTTCTTTAGTCTCATAATCATGGCATGGAGAGACATAGTTGCAAGGATTAGTGTATGGAGTAGCACAAGGGTTGACGCAAGGGTTGACGCAAGGGTTGACGCATGGGTTGACGCATGGGTTAACACAAGGGTTGACATATGGGTAATAATAAGGGACAGAGCAAGGGTTGGCACAAGGGTTTACATAGGTTTTAGCGCAAGGGTTGGCACAAGGGTTTACATAGGTTTTAGCGCAAGGGTTGGCACAAGGGTTAACCCAAGTATTAGGATAAGCCGGTGTGTAGCATGTTGATTTCCTGCAGTCGTCCGCTTGCAGTTTAACAACTGGGAAACGGCCCACGCTGCAGAGGTTTTTGTATGGGTTGTACACAAAAGGCATGCTGGGCAA